>QNQO01008395.1:0-31150 GCA_003290165.1 Berberis thunbergii | reverse complement strand
AATGAGACAAGAATACCCTGAGCTTTTAGCCTAGGTTTTCTTGTCGTGGCTTCGTCCGATCTTTGAGGACGAGATCTCTTTTAAGGTGTGTATGATGTAATATCTGCGTTTTAAAAAAAAATTGGCGGGTTACTCAGTTAATGTGGTGGGGCACATAGCCACAACCCTTTAAACACAACCCCCTTTTTTTCTTCTTTCTTTCCAGGGAGCGACGCGACGAACTTGACGTCCCTTCTTCTCCCGCGTTTATGTTGTGGTTGCCATTTTCGTCCCCCAATCTCACCTCATCCTCCTCATTTCTTCCTCTCTTCGTTCCCTCTTCGGTTCTCTGTGTTATCAGGTGTACTATACTGCTATACTAGATGCTTGTATATTAGTTTGTCCTTAATGACTCTGGCGGGCGAATCAAATATACTTATTTTGTTTAAATTTTATCGTAGTTTTTATTTCCGTTTCATTCTCGTATCAAGAATGTGTTTATATTATGATGTTGTGGCCGGTTACGATCGCCTGCGTTACGGGTTAGTTCACGCATCAGCACGCTGCGATTCCCGTGGTGGGTCGGGGAGTGACAGTCTTTAACGAGTTAATATAAGAATTATTGAAGATTGATTCATGAACATATGTTTGGGGTGTGAGATAAACTCTTAACTAATTCTTCATCATCTACTTCTCTCACATTTTTATTAGTAATCATCTTAGTTATTTTCTTAGTTCAAAATATAGAAAAACCAATCCCACAGTATTTTCTTATTTAGCTTGTTAGTTATCTTTTAGTTATTCTTAGTGTTAGTTAGCGAACCGTTTAATCCTCGGTGTAGAACGATCCTTACTTATTTTTATTACGACTACAAAGCAGGGTACTAAGTTGTGTGCTTGTAAAATAGTGCATCAATTTTTGGTGTCATTGCCAGTGATTAGTAAAATTGCTAATTACTTCATTAGGTTTTTTATTCATTAAAAATTTATTTTTATTAATTATTTCGTCGTTGTCTTTATCTCAAGTACTAGTTCTTGTGCAATAGAAGATTCGGTTGAGAACTTATTAGAGTATGATTCGGAGCCTAAGAACTTATTATGAGTCATTCGTGGAGCATGGCGTGGAGGACGTATCACTCCATGTTTCGCTTATTCTAAGGATTAATTGGAGATACCATCAAGCTCTACGATGTTAAACAAACGCTTCTTGGGAGGCAACCCAATCAGATTTATTTTCTCTATTCCTTATTTTATTTTCGTTATTTTTTTGTTTGTTTGTTAGTAGTTTATTTGTCCTCTTTTAAATCTTTCATTGCATGTGCTATAATTTGTCAACATTGAGGACAATATTAGGTTAAGTGTGGGGGAAACATGCTTTTCTTTGAAAAAAAATGTAAAAAAGTGTTAGTTTATTAAAAAAATTAAAAAAAAGAGTTTGTTTTGTTTTCTTTGTTGGTAGTGTCAGTAAAAAAAATATTTTATTGTTATATGAATCTTAGGATATTTTCCAACACATTGATGAGATTTGGTTTTGAATTGCGTGACTTTAAGGTGATTTATAAACATGATTTAAGGTCCGATATTATTCATTGGTTAATGCTTATTCATGGTTATCATATGCAAATTCACATGTAATCAACTAAGTAATTGTTACTTATAGCATGCTTAATTGAATTTAACTCATTACAATCCATATGTGACTTTTGAGCCTACTGTTTCTTTGATTTTGAGGGTTTTTAGTTAAGTCATCTTTCATTTCTTTCGTCAATAAAATTCGTTGCATGATCTCATTTTTGTTTGTTTTGGTTGCTATAATTTGGATTGCATTCATAATTTATAACGAAACGCTAAAACTTATATTAATTTTGTTCAAACATTACATTGAATTGTATGACATGTTTGGCATGATAAATGCATCTAGTTTCCACCATTGCCAAATAAGCTCGATCCATGATATATTCCTTTAGGTTAACCCCCGTTGAGTCCATTATTAAGTTTTTTTTTCATTACCTTCATTTTTCCATACCTAACCTAATCAAAAGAGTGAAATTTAATTTGATTTTTAGAAATTTTATTGTGATTCAAGGTATGTTGAAAAACAAGTGTGGGGAAGGCCTGTATGGTAGATAGTTCAAAAAGAAAGACTTGTCAAAAAATAAAAATAAAATTGATACAAAGTTACAGAAGGGATACTAGCCCCTGTCTTTACTCATTCAATATTTCATTACCATACAGATAGTCCAGTTCTTTTATTTTCAGTAGATACAAAATAATGTTGTAACTCTTCATATTAGTAGGCACCTCTTCGCTTCCGTACATGAACTGATGTATCAGTGCTGCATTTACGTTGTATGTCTTGAACCATGTGATTTCTTGCTAATGTCTATAATGTTATTGAAAACTTTCACCATTTATTTAAGCATTTTGTAATTTTCTTATCCATTATTTTTCTTCCCTTGATCCCTTGGCCCCATTACAACCTGAATTAAGACATTTTGATTGAGTGTGTTGTGCAATGTCACGATGTGAAGATTCAAATGAGGTATCAGCATATGGTGACACTAGTTCTTGCATTGAAGTAGTATCAGTCCTTCTTGAGATCATATAGGTGAAAAAATTAATAAATAAACATGTCAAAAAATGTCTTTCTTTCTGTTATATCATATGTGAGATATTTTTTTCCTTTTACATCAATCCTCTCACATATACTAGAGTAAAATAGTGAGTTTACCAAACAATCAGTGAAAAAAAGAGTGCATCCAGTGAGATTTGGGTTAATTCTTTTTAAATGTGTCTGAGTTTCCCCCGTTGCATGGATTGATTTAATTGTGATTTTTTATATCATTGCTATGAACTCGTATTAGGTTTTGAATGATGTGGATTTAATATTGTGTTTGTAAGAATTTATCATATCATGATTCGTTGAAAAATCTCTTAGACATGTTGAAAGTATAGACTGAGTCATTGTGTCTTTTATTTTGTTTATTTGATTTGCTCGAGGACGAGAAAAAGATAAGTGCGGGGAAATCTGATGGGAGCATATTTATGCAACTTTATTGAATTGTTTATATATATTTGGCTATTTCTTCTAATTATATTTCGTGTTTTTGTAGGCTGCCAATACCAAAATTCAATAAAGAAGCTAAAAGATGCAAATTGACAATTTAGAAATATTTGCGATGAAGGAATTACATGAAATAGGGAACCTAAGAGAATGTGTATAAAAGGGAACGATACCTACTCTCGAGAGACGTAGCTTGCAAGCACAGCAAGTTGTCACAACCACCAACCACAGACCAGTCATCTTCCTTTTTTACATCACACTAATCCCTCATCGCAATCACAGTCGTAACCCCCTCTCCTCGCAATTTAGCCAACTCCACAGACCACCACCATCAACCATCCTCACCAATCACCGCCAGCATCTTTAATCCCCAGCGTTCCAGCCAATCACGAACAACCTATCGACAACCACCATCACACAGACAACACCCAATCATCTTATTTCACAACACAAACAATTAGCTTCCCGTCTGGTCCATCTCTATCAGCCCATCGCCATCACTTTCTTCCATTCATCCATCGCCCACAAACAACAACCTCGCCAACCCCTTCCATGACGCCAATTAACAGATCCTATTTCTCACGCCTGATCTCCCAACCGCAAAATCATCGTTGTCCCTTATCTCCGTCATCTCACAGTCCATCTCGCAGCCACCTCTTCCTCCTTGCCTCTCGCCCTGCTTCATCTCTTTTAGTCCCTTCTCACAACACAAGGAGCAGAGATCGAAAAAAATGAGAGCTTTATCTCCCTTCTCGCACTATCTGCACCCCATCAATTCACTCTGTACCACCATAGATCAGGCGACATTGTTCCCTCTACCCTTTCTCTTATTTTAGTTTGATATTTGATTATGGAATATTGTTTGAACATAATTAATATGTCTAGATAAACTCCATTTTAGATAGGGGTGGATTTGAAACCTCGAACATATGTTTTATGAATTAATTAAATTCAATTTTTCCTGCTGATTAGTGATTGTTATTTTGCTTAACTGCTTTATAGATACTTTTCCTTGTATGTTTGTTAAGGTGACCAACTTTAATAAGTATGCTAGGATATGAGGTTAGAGTATAAGAGAGTTTTCACCTAATTGTTATAATCATGTACTCACAAGTAGTAAATACTATGGAATGTTGGTTAAGGTTAAGTAAAAAACATAGGTTAAGAACAAGATGCTGATCATACTTGTAATTGCCTAGTCAATGTTCATATTTTCATAGAATTTAATGATTTTGGATTGTTATCTAACTTGTGATTCCTGATTAGATAACATAAAAAGAATAAGTTTGAAAGCGACGCTTAGTTTAATTCAACAAACTTGAGAAAATAATAAGATAATGCAGTGCAGTCACGGTTAATCTTGAGCATCGTCTTTCACAAGTTTAGTATAGAAATTAACTGAAGATTGATTCATGAGCATATGTTTGGTGTGTGGAGATAAAACCCTTAGCTAATTCTTCACCATCTACTTCTGTCACGTTTTTATTAGTAATCGCTTTAGTTATTTCTTACCTTCAAATTTAGAAAACCAATCCCCCAGTATTTTTTTATTTAGCTTGTTAGTTATCTTTTAGTTAATCTTAGTGTTAGTTAGCGAGCCATCTAATCCTCGATCTAGAACGATCCTACTTATTTTTACTACGACTAAAAGCAGGGTATTAAGTTGTGTGCTAGTAAAATAGTGCATCAAGTATAGGTACAATGAAAGACAAGAAATTCCAAAAAAAATACAAAACAAACTTTAAGGCATAGTACAATGAAAGCTGAAGGAATTGCAACCCATTGCTACAGCCTACAGGCACTTAGACTCAACTTGTAGTGGCTATGTAATATCTTTACTTTTTGTATTGAACCATCAAAAATGAAATTATTCAGAAATTCTAGCTGGCTTGGGAAACCGGCCTGGTTTGCTGCCTGGAGGGGTAAAAATACATTTTTGCCCTCCTCTTAAACACTTATTGGAGTTGTGTTAAGGATGAGGGGCAAAAATGTATTTTCACCCTTCTCATGCAGCAAACCAGAACGGTTTCCCAGGCAGCTAGAATTTCTCGAAATTATTTTCTCACACAGAGTTTGTTTCACTTTCATTCATCATTTGTTTCACATTCCATTCAATCAAACGTTCGTCTTCTTACTCCATACAAATCAAAATAAAAAGGGAAACAAATTGATTGTGGGAAGGGAAGGGACAGAATCTGACCCTACTAACCTTTTTGTTTCTACTTACAAATTGAGCAGATCAAAATGAAACCCAACAAGAATCAAGTATGTTGACCTAACAAACTAAGCGATCTAACAGGATGGGACGAAGATAGAAAGTCTCTCTCTACACAATAACTGAGACATAATAAAGAGGAGAACAAAATCGAACCACAAATAGGGAAGGCTTTCAACTTAGAACTATTGAGGTTTGAGTGTGATTTGATGAGTGATTGCATAGGCGATGGAGCAGGTTTTAGGTTTGTTTAGGGTTTGAGTGAATGAGAAACAAAGAAAGGGTACGGGTTAGGTCGTATTGTGTTTATGGGTTATGATTCAATGCGACATGGTGCATTAATCAGGTAATGACAACTAGATATAATTATATTGAGTCAGTCTAAATGGCAAGGAAACCAACGAGGGAGGGGGGAGGGACCCTCCATCCCTTGATGGTTTCCTCGCCCATCTCCCTCGACAGTTACAATTTTCCAATTATATTTATTTATCTATATATAATTCAATTGATGGATTCGGTTTTTAATCGATCGATTTAGAACCGCGGGCCGACTCCGAATCGTTTATAACCGGTTTTGGTTCGATTTTTAATGATTCACTTTTTATTCAGTTCTGTTACCAAACCATAACTGAAAATCGGTTCGGTCGGTTAACCAAAATTAAATCGATTTATGCTCACCCCTATATAATCGATGTTGACCCTCCACTTCTCGTTCTTCTTTTTCACCAGGACAGTGTTTGCCAGCTAATCCGGGTAGTGAGATTCCCTTATCATATTGGGATTCAGTAGCCGTTGTACTTCTTCATTAATGGCCTAGTTGCACTGGGGCATTATTGGCCTTCTTTTTTTAGTGATGGATGTCGATTCCGGATTAATTGCAGTCGATGTGTGATTATCGAGGGATCAATTCCCACAAGTCCTTCATTGTCAATGCAAACACATCCTTTATGTTAGCCAATTATCTAAATATATGGCGATGACTTTTTCTTCTGGTTGTCCACTTCGGTCTCCCCGATGGACTGGAGAAGGTTTGGCATCCAAAGTCGGAGGTGAGTCTGTCTGTTTCTAGACTCGAGGCCTCTTGGTCTGGACCTTTTTTGCTCAGGCTGCTGTACTCCGTCTCCGGGTTGCTTAGTTGCGGTGTAGTGGCACTCTAAGTAACGGTTTAGTCTCCTTTAATCATCAATGCTTCCATCATCTTAGAAATGTTATAATAGCCAATCGAACCACAATCACACGGATACAGTACCCCTATCGCTGTCCTGGTCCTCTAGATGTTTATGATCACACAAATTAACCATCATCACATGCCAACCAAAATAATTTTAAATTGAAGAATGGTTGGAGTACTTGTAAAGATGATGTCCTCCAATCTAACTTTCAACGAAAATTCTAGGGGTCAAGGGATGGGTGGAAGCCACCCTTTCCTCGACCCCTGTTTGTCTAAATGTCGAGGGAAACAACGAGGGAGGGGGTGAAAACCGTTCACTCCCTCGACATGCGTGAAAGTGACCCACCCCTGGTTTCCTCGCTGTTTCCCTCACCAATTTAGAAATTCCCTTGTTTATTAGTAACTCTGCCAACTAAATCTTATCAAACTAAATCTCGAGAAGGCTCCTGTTTATTTATTATTAACTCTGCCAACTAAATCTTATCAAACTATTACACCAAGAAAATCACATGGATCCTACAATTGCCAGCTACTACACCATGAGAATCCCCAAAAGTGTCCTTCCCTTTTTTTTTCTTCTGATTATTATGAGCAATTCCCCCTCGCTCATTTCCTCGCTGGTTTCCTCGACTCCTAGAATTCCTCTATTATTATAGATGAAACTATGTTTACTTCTAAAAAGTATTGCATATAGATGAGTTCTGATTTGATGAAATGAAACTAGGTTTTATCATAGTCAAGATCACCCCTTAGTGATAAATTTGGCAAATGTGATTAATTGAAATTATGCTTTATCATGGTTAATTAATGTTCATAATCACAGCTTTGTGAAATTTGGTAAATATGATTGATGAATGTGATTTCTTTGCTTTAATCTATTTAAGGATGACGAAACTTGGATTCAAATCATACTATGTTGTTTTGATAAGAATTGCTTTAGAATGTTATTTGGATAGATGTTATCAAAGCCTAGTAAACACCTGTGGTTTATAATGTCCAGTGACATGCAAATTGTTCAATTGTTATCTTGATTGTTAGGCTTTTATATCGAAATGCCTATTCCACCTTCTCCTGTTGGTAAGGCAAGATGCGAAATTTCCTTTTCAAACTAGATTTGATAGGTGAATTGGACATGATGTTATAAACTCGAGCTATCAACATTACGTACTCAAGAATAAAGAAAAAAACATAGATCATAGTTTCTAAGCCAGACCTTGGCAAGAAATTTGGATTCTTTCGTATGTACACTTAAGACGACAATCAAACAATTTTCATGTGATTTGAGTAAGTTTAAAATGAATGGTATCCTCAGTGTTGAATATGTAACATAGCCAATGCCTCTTTTAGGAGGTTAAGGCCTTGTTCAAGGTCTAACCTTGGCTTTAAGGCTGAGAGTGATGAGTTGGTTTATCACTTTATTGCATCTACATTCAGTATTTCCACTGCATTAGCTGGCTAATATACTTGTCGGGGATAAAAACATCTCTATGAAATGGGAAGAAAGTTTGCCTAAATTGCAAAAAAGTGCCTACCTTATTCATTTATTTATTTATTTCTATCATGAATTAACATTGTAGTTGCATTTTATCACGGATTAACTTTATAAAAATTGCATTGTGAGTACTAGCCAAAGATGAACACATTTTTCATTATGGCAGTAGAGAGTGTAACGCAAACGCATTGCATATTTGCAAGTGAAAGTGAAATGTAGTTCTAGTAGCTTGTGCTATGGCAAAATTGTATTGCCCTCACATACATCCAATCTTTGAAATTTATGTTTGCAGTGTCAGTTACCAATATGCTCAATTCGATTCAGTGTTCTTTCATTCCCTTTTCCTTTGTTATTTATTTGTTGCATTTCATGTTTTCTTAAGTCCAAGGAGACCTTCGAGGAGCCGAGGAATACTACTCCTGTGCGATACTAGCAGATCCTAGTGATGGGGACGTCTTGTCACAATACGCTAAGCTAGTGTGGCAACTCCATCGTGACATTGAAAGAACTTCTAGTTACTTCAAACGAGCTGTACAAATTGCACCAGAAGATAGGTGTGTGTTTTATCAGTAATTTTTGTTACCTTGTTTTTCTCTTTTCCTGAAAATTAAATTGACATGTTTGAAGCATCCAAATCTTAATTCCTAATATCCTGTTGAAACAATCATGTTCATGCAGCCTACGCTAGTTTTCTCTGGGAAACAGAAGACGAGGAAGAATATAATCTACAAGAAAGTTTTGTTGAGATGCCAATTTTCAACAGCGGAGTCATGGCTTCTGCCACTCCCTACGTAACCACAAAAAGAAAAATGTAATAATTGCAACTTATGCACAGATTAAACCTTCTTCACAGTTTCGATATATGTTGTACCCTTCTTAGTATTCAAACATTGTTAAATGTTGCCAAAGAAATGGAAGCGTTTCAGAATTAGAAAAGGTGATTGTTAGTAGTACCCTTTATTTGGATCAAATCCACCTTATTACAGGTTCCCCTACCTTGAGGGTGGGATAAGTATAGTATTGTAATGAAAAAAAGTTATCTACACCCCAAACTTGATTGGTGTACTGGAGATGCTTTTATGTTGAATCACCCCACCAAGCCATCATCTTCATAACTCATCATCCTCTTTTTGCCTTTTCCATCACCACCACCACCAATCAATTACCACAATCATCACCAACCCCACCACTCCTCTTCATTTCTTTCCATTTAAGTAACTTCCTCATTTTTTTTCTTCACCTTCTCCTTCGTCCTCTTCATTTTCACATTTATTCTCTTCGTCTCATCCTTCATTTTTTCTTATTTTTCCTTTCTTCATCGTCATTGACCATACATCATCCCAAGTTGTTATCTCTATTTCCACCTCCCTTCCTCCCCCACCTTTTTTTTCCTCATCTTCTTTATGCATCAACGTCAAACACATTGACAATAATCTAACTCGGTCAGCCAAATCGAATGCTCTTTTTGAAATTTGACCAACTAAGTCATATGTCCTTAAAGAGACACATCTTGGCTTGTCGAATCATGCCATATTAATGGATGTAGATGCATATGGTTTGGCTAGTCGTCTCTCCATGATGAGATTCGGTCTGGCTGGCAAAGAAGGGTTTTGTTTGGTTAATTGAGAAAAAAACTATATAAAAACATGGTGAATTAAACGATTTTTACTTAAATGTGTATTACACGAAATTAGACGATAATGCATTCAAACAAAAAACATGTGTATATTAAACGTGTATAGTTTGCGAATTCGATAACTATGAGCGTGATTTGACAATATACTCGTCCAATGAAGTGAGTTCCCAAAGTGATTTGATCCTGGAAAGTGAATCATTAACAAGGGCTCTCTTCCTTCTTAGATTGAGCTTCTCTCTTGATTGTAGTAACTTTGCAAGACGGAATAGGGCATAAATAATCAATGGTGAATAGGGAGGAGACATCAGAGACGTTTGTGGCAAGGAGGGTGGGAAAGGATGGGAGGTGAGAGAAAAATGAAGTCGAGAGCAAGAGTAAGAGTGAGACAAGGTGACGAGGGAAAGGAGCGTAGAGAAAAATCTAATTTAAATGAAAGGAGAACTAGAGGATGGAGAGGAAGGAATGCCTTGAAGTCAAAATCATTTTTTTTCAACACAAATACAAATGTGCAAATTGATAAATGAAAATTAACCAAGGGAATACTCCGCAGAACAATGCTCTAATATAAATTAGATGATATTTGTGTATCCAAATTAAAATTTAAATAACATAACAAAGCTTGATTGACCAGGCTTTTAAGAAACTGAACTTAACGATCCTGAAAAATTACATAACATATGAACAAATGACTTGTCCATAAAGGAATCTAACCTTAACCCTAATTTAATTGAAATTCCTAATTCGAATTGCAAAAGCAAAAACCTAAATCTACTTTATTGTGTTCAACATATTTATTCCATAAAACAATTAATAAAATAAAAACAATAGTACTACTTAATCTATACCCCTCATAGACATTACAGTAATGAGCTTCCCTCCTCATTAATTGTTTCTCTATACAAGATTACTTGTTTTTCACTAGCATTTACCTAGTTATATTAGGATCCACTATGGGTATATCATGATCAGCTTGATAAACTCAACCAAATGTTCAAAGTACTTGGAAAATTAAGGCCCTACTTGGTTCACTGTACATCCATCGTAAATGAACATGATTTGTTTTGGAAATATTTTTCAAAACAAATAAATTTTCATGGCTTGGTGGTGAATGAGATTTGTCTATACAATAAATAAAATTTGCCAAAATATTGATATTTTATCCATGTTTCTATATTTCATTGTTGCTATGTGAACTCACCAATTCCTTCTTTCGAACACCACCATTAAATAGCTTAAATCCCTCAATTTTTTGGACATAAAATAAAAAAAATTTGCCCATGCTTCCAGATTGAAGCAGTTCAATTTTTTTAATTCATGGTTTTTTGTTTTTATTTTTTTTGCTTTGTTATCTTCGTTTGGTTTGTTTGTTTTTGTGTTTCCTCTTTACAATATCTCTCTTTATCTCTAAATCACCTGCAAATCTTTAAACACCAAAAGCCCTAATATTCAAAGAGTTCAAAAATAAAGAAACGAGATGCTTGGGGAATGAGAAATGAGAGAAAAGGGTTGAGGGGTTCGAATGAAACGAGATAGGAATTGAGAGAGGCGGCAAGAATTGTTGTCGGTTCACAGAGGTTGGAGAATGAGAATCCACCTATTTCTCGCTCGATATCAAGCAAAAATCAATCTGGGATTTGGGTTATTTAATTGTGGTGTTACTTAGAACCAGGGGAGCGGTGGTGTTTGAAAGTGGAGGTGATGGGTTCACATAACAACAGCCTTCTCAAATGAAACTCTCTCTAGTGATTGACGGTTACAAGTAAATGGAGTATTATGTTCTTCCTCTTCTACTCCTCCCTGCAATGCAAACTCACAAAAACTCTCACTTTCTACTTCACTAGAAAGCTCTTCCAGAAAATCCCATTGTTCTCTCGACAAACCCACATAGCCAGAACTCTCCCGGACCAGAAAATTTACAACACCAAGTTAACCCAACTGATGCGAAGCGGGTAGGTGGAGTCTGCCCAGAAGCTGTTCGATGAAATGCTACACAGAAACAATGTAACCTGGAATGCCATGGTTCGTGGGTACTTCCAGAATGTTGGAATCGATCAAGCTGTTCTGTTTTTTGAGAGAATGCCTCACCGTGATTTGTTCTCTTATAATACGATGATTTCTGGGCTCATGAAGTATGGAGACATTAGTAATGCTGCGCGGGTTTTTAAAGAAATGCCGTTTAGAGATGTTGTTTCTTGGAACTCAATGATTTCGGGGTACATTAATAATTGTTTGATGAGTCAAGCTATGTTATTGTTTGATCAAATGCCGGAAAGAAATGTGATATCCTGGAACTTGGTGATGTCGGGGCTTGTGAATTTTGGTTCAGTTGATTTGGCGGACGGAATTTTTGGAGAAATGCCAAAGAGAGATGTGGCTTCGTGGACCATAATGGTACATGGGCTTTCAAGTGTTGGTCGGATTGTTGAGGCTCGTGGGTTGTTTGAAGAGATGCCTGTTAGGGATATTAGAGCGTGGAATACAATGTTGAATGGATATATTGAGAATAATAGGATTGATATTACCCAAGGTTTATTTTGGAAAATGGGAGAACGTGATTTAAATTCATGGAATGGATTAATAACTGGATTGGTGGAAAGACACCATGTGGAGGATGCTGTGAGGCTTTTTGCAGAAATGCCTGAAAAAGATTCACAGTCGTGGAATTCAATCTTGCAAGGATCGATTAGAAGCAATCTTGTTGGACAAGCTCATGTATTTTTTGAGAAAAGTCCATTTAATGACATTGTTTCATGGACAAATTTGATCATTGGGTACTTTGAGTCGGGCAAGGTTTGCATGTCAACTAAGCTTTTTGAATTGATGTCTGGTCGAGATGAAACTGCATGGAATGCAACAATCTTTGGTTTAGGTGAGAATGATCATGGCGAGGAAGGTCTAAAACTGTTCATAAAAATGAAAGAGGGTGGTCCATGCCCTGATGAAGCTACATTTACTAGTGTACTGACAATTTCTTCTATCTTAACGTCCTTAGATTTTGGGAAACAAGCACATGCAGAGATCATCAAGACAAGTTTTGATTCTTTCACTGCGGTATCTAATGCAATCATTACTATGTATGCGAGGTGTGGTAGCATGCATTATGCTTTGTCTGTGTGCAGGATCATGATGTTGTTTCCTGGAATTCTGTAATATGTGGATTAGCACACCATGGAAATTGTATTAAATCCTTAGAGGTGTTCCAAAGAATGAGATTAATGGGTGTTAAACTTGATCAGATAACCTTTGTTGGTGTTTTATCGGCATGCAGTCATGCTGGACTGATTGAACAAGGCAAATACTTTTTTGACTTTATGAGATACAAGTGTTTTATTCAACCTACAAGTGAGCTCTGCACTTGCATGGTAGATTTGTTAGGCAGATATGGCTTCATTGAAGAGGCAGTAAGCTTTATCAAGGAGATGAGAGCTGAGGGAATTGAAGTAAGTGCTAGTGTATGGGGAGCTTTACTTGGTGCATGTAGAATTCACAAAAATGTTGAAGTGGGTAAGATAGCGGCAGAGAAGGTTCTGGAAACGGAACCTCATAATACTGGTGTCTATTTGATTTTGTCCGAGATGTACATAACTAGTGGGAAAAGACAGAATGCTGAGAAGATGCTGGGTCTAATGAAGGAGAGAGGTGCAAAGAAGCAACCAGGGTGTAGTTGGATTGAGGTAAACAACATTGTGCATGTTTTTTTAGCAAGAGATGGTTCACACCGTGAGTTCAATAGAGTTTGTTCTATTATCGACTTGTTGACAATGGATATGGATTATTAATTTATTATGAGAGAATGCAGTTTAATTATCCAATATATGATAGGGTGGTTGTTAGCTCTCAGAGATATAATGCAAAACATGCGAAAGCGATCTTTGGTTGATTTATTTTGTATCAAGTAGCATGATCAGCAACTCCAACTACAAAGAAGAGAGAGGCTGAATATGCAGCAAAATAGCTTTCAAATCAGAGCAGCCTTCCTTCTAACTGCAAGTCAGTTAGCATTTGGCTTGGCCTAAACTGGTGAAGGGTGTTCAGTGAGAAAGAAATATCAGGCCTTGTCCATGTACACTATTGTAAGATTGCCGCTAATGACCTGTTAAACTTTTTTGACTTTTTCCACATAAGACCTTCCTCATATCTCTGCCAAGGAGCTCTTTTTACTCTGTTCCTTGTTCTTCATTCTCCATTTTCCATTGCATTAATTTCTTCTTGCTGGTCAGAGCTAAAATTCTACAGTGCCAGTAAAATTCGTTCCAAGATCTTGATAATCTTAGTCCCCATCTTGCTGCTCGTATACTGGTCCTAAGAATCTGATAGATTCGTATCTGGAAAAGTTTCACTTTACCATGCCCAACCCCCAGTTTGTTTCTGAGGGGAGGATGGGGGTCACAAAATTGCAAGATGGCCATGGTTACAGGGAAGCAACAATGAAAGAAGGTATTGATCAAGAAATGGGCATTGCAAGAGGGTTTGGATTTGAAATGGTGTTGGGTCTTGTTAAGGGAGATTTTGGTTTGAAGCAGGCCTTGAAGGGTGGCTATTGATGCAGGGAAAGCAACTACTGGCAGAACATTACCTCCAGATTTGGGGTTAACTAAAGTGCTTCATTTTGCGTTGAAGGCCTTCGGTAGATCTCTAAGGTCGTGAGTAGGCTTTGAGAAGCACCATCAACTTCCGGCACCAGCAGCAGCCGAATGCAGTTTTGCAGGTTCTTTTCCTCTTTCTTTCCGTCATGGGTAATTCTGGAATCCAAATTTTAATGGGCAGATGACCTACAAGGAGTAGCTACAAGAGGCAGGAACACAATATTAACATAGCATAAAAACCAAACTAGGCCAACATGCATCTCCATATTGAAAAACCTTTTCAATATTTGAACTATTTTATTGCATGGATTTGTAGGTTTCTCAAATATGCCAAAGAAGCTCAGTATCGTTTCCAACTGTTTACATCTTCTGAGAATTAAATAAACCATTTTTAATTTGAACAAGCCGTATTGAAGATTCGGCACACTGCATTATGGTCATTTGACATTATTAACAATGGTTACTGGTGACCAATGATGCACGGACACGGACACGCGTGTCCGTGTCGAACACTGACACGACACGCCGACTCGACAATTTTGCAAAAACTAGGGCACGTCATACCAATTTTTTAATAAGTCATATAAATATAAATAATAATCTAATAAAGTGTCTTCCTAGAGTGTCTTGAAGAAGATGAAATTGTTGCAAAAAAAAAAAAATTTAGTAGAGAAAAAATATAGTAGAAAAGAAGTAGATGAGAGAAGCAAATGAGAGAAAAATAAGAAGCATAGACTACCTCTATACTTTTCTAGTTTTTTCGCCCTATTTATCTTAAATCGCAATTGAAATAGTCATTCACTTCAGATGGGTCAACAATCATTATATTCTGTGGTTATTTGCAAACATCTAAAAAGAAAAAATAAAACAAAGTTGGTTTTCGAGTCTTGACTGTGTCCTGACCAAGTTCCGAGTGTATAGGAGGCGTGTCCAATGCGTTGACCACGTTGACCATGTGTCTGACACTTGCCGACACGATTACCAAGTGTCCGGCGCGTGTCGGATACATGTCGGACATGGCAAGTTTTCAAAGAGTATTGCTTCCTTGATGGTGACTATTGTTGGTGGTATACTTGTGTTATTGTTCAATGATTTAGCCTGGCTTAGTTGCGTGGTTATGAGGGTTTGTCTTTGTGCATCAATTGAATTGCTTGTAACATGGTCCGATATTTTGATTAATTCTCTTTCATTTGAACTCACACCATTATCCTATGGCAGTGTGATTTGGTTGGTCTTTGCCCTTACCAATCATAAACACTAGTTTTATCTCAATTTTTAGTTACAGAAATATTTTGTGACAATCACAGTGAAATCTAAGCACTATTTATATGTATCCATTAGATCAATATTGTAAATTTCTTTGAGAGACTTATGGGTGTTTGTTTGTTACAGAGCTGCTAAGAGGAACTTTTTCTTGTCTCTTGAGGTAGCAACAACTCAAAACCTTTTGTCTGTGAATTTGTTCGAGGCCATTGACACAGCTGGATTCTGCCAGAGTACGTAAGCTCACCTCTCCTGAAAGATTACATATTGAATAATTGAAGGTAAGGTCAAACACCTCTCTACTAATATTTTTGGATCTCTCCATAGATTGAGCATTTGCAGCACCTTATTTTCTTTCAACAATTAAGATAGCAAAAAGGAAATTCGCATATGTTCATTTTGACTTTACTCAATGCTATACAGGCAAAATCCAAGGTCAAACAAGTAAGTTCTTGCGATAGGATTTTGCCACACATGGTTGGAAACTCAGATGGGGATTTTCTTAGACTTGTTTGCTAATAGAAAAAACTGAGAGTTCTTAATCTGTGATTTTCCAACATTATTAACCTATTTCTTCGTTCAACAAAGTACTAAACGGAAGTTACTAAAAATTCAGTAGGTGAAGTGAGTCCATCAGATTAAAACAAGTAAAAGCAACCATGTGGCATTAGTCCATAATATTGGACACCACTTGATTCTATTAGTCAGTGAGGATCTGATGCGATTGCCAGACAAGCAATAGCAACATGTCTATTTATATATGCCAGACTTGTGCCTATTAGTTCAAATGAAGGACTTGCTGCCCCATTTCTATTGAATATATAAAATTTGAGTTGTTAGTCTGTGGTTTTATTAAAATAAAATTTAGTACTCATTTGTTAGAAAGTTGTTTCATTTTTATGCCTGATTCTGCAAGTGGTGAATAGAGACAGTTAGTGGTTGTGATGCTAAAAAATTTGAAATAATTGTGATGCTAAAAATTTGAAATTTGAAATTACTTGCTTGATGCCCGAGAAGAAAAAAAACAATCATCAGATGGAAGATGCAGTTATTGGGTTACTCCTTGACAAGCTCGACTCCCTGGCGTTGAGGATGATATTAACAAGCTTTCTAGCTTACTCTCAACCATCCGGGCAGTTCTCCAAGATGCTGAAACCAATCAATTTGTCAACAATTCAGTTGCAGATTGGTTGATAAAGCTCAAGGAGACTTGGCTTATGATGCAGGGAACGTCTTGGAAGAGTGGCTATTAAAACACACTCTAGATGATCCCAATGCCTTATCTTGTATAAGCCCAAATTATATGATGTTTCGCCGCCGCATAGCAAAAAAGGTTCAAAAGATCATAACCAGATTCAATGAGATTGCAGAAGAAAGATTAAAATTTCATTCGAGTCCAAATGGCGTGCAAACTGGATTTCAGTTGGATGGGAGCCAAGAAAGCAGCTTCTTTCTAACGGAAGTAGTTTTTGGGACAGATGATGATGGCTTTTTTTTAATTTGTGTCGGGCTTGCAACCCGTAGTAATTAGGTTAGGGCTTCATTCGAGCACATTGGCATGATAATTATTGTAAATTTCTTTGTAAAACAGAGTTTTTTTTTTCTTCTTCTGCTGCTTCTGTTACAACCTTGGTTTCTGGTTGTTTCTACTTCTAAATCCAATCTGAAAAAATAACAAATGCTGTTGGGATAATAGAAGCCAAATTCACATATTAATTTAGTTCTTCATGCAGTGTTAAACTTGATTTGTCCATTCAATGTTATTGTGGACACAAAAAAAAACCTGAAAAGAAGCAATATTTTGCACAAAAAAAATGAAGGAACTTGATTTCTCCATTCAATCTGTTGCATAGAAGATGTCCTTTCCACTAACTAATCTTGATCATGAAGTAATTATTTTCACAACAATCCTTAATTTTATTAGTTAATCATAACATATTCAGTTGTTATGTAGGAAAGTATTGCATCAAGCAAATTTCAGGTGGATGCTTCAGGAGTCTCTGAAACATACAATGAGCAACATGTGCATCTGACAACAGGTACCTAGGATTTTGAGACTAACTTCCTCTTTGGTTGCTGTGTGGTGTTATGGTGGAGTGGTTAGGGTTGTGTGGGTTTATCCCCCACGTCCTAGGTTCACTCGCCGGCAGCATGGTTACTTTCTTACGGTGTTGGCCTGTAGGTCGCACCTTGTTGATAGGTTATGGGATCCCATTAAAACCCAGCTCGCTTTCCAAAAAAAAAATTCCTCTTTGTTGGACCTTCTTTCATTCTTGTGTTTAGGCTTTATTTTACTTAATTCCGATTTTCACTTTTTCTTACGAAGATAAAAAAATTCATGAATTCCCCCCCTCCCCACAGCTAGAAGTACATGCTTACCCATAGTCATTGGATTCCAGGCGAATCTAATACAAAAGAGACGCTTTCTATAACTCTAGCTACCTCTTAACAAAATAGGTGTCTCAAAAAAACGAGAAAGTCTTGTTTTCTCTTGCAGGTTTCATCCTTCAATATTTACGACAAGTGTAGTTCATATCTGATGATTTACGATTCAAATCAAATCATACTCCAATTTGTATTTCACTATTTGACATTGACTCATGCAATTTGATTTGTAGGCGCTAGTTGACTTTTCAAAGCTTTTAAACTTAATTTTGTTTTGTTTATTTGTGGTTTTATTAATTGTCGCACATCTCAAGCATCAAATGAAGACTATTTGATTTAAAATTAAGTCATATTCAAAGCGTCAAAAGCTCTTCACTTCACAAAACAACTCTGAGGGCTTCTTTTCACTTTGTCTAGTACTTTGTATATTGCTTGGATCATCTTTTTAAAGGAACACTTTAAACACTTTGTCCTTTTTGTGGAAAATTTAAAATGATTAACGTCGGAAATGAAATTTGAGGTTATTATAGTTGATTAAGCGTGTATAGTTTATCTTTTTGAAATAAATTATTTTATGTTTTGCATGGAGGTACATAAATACATATATATTATTTGATATCTTTTACTTTACATTGGAATGTTTTAAAAATCTTCCGATTTACGATACGATTTAAAAACCCTCTTTTCTATTTGCATGCTAATTTACAATTCAACTACCTTGTTCCAGCTATCATTTTTTATTTTTTCCCAACATGCATTAAAGTTCCTCTATAATATTTATAAAAATTTCTTTATATTTTCCTTCTTATCAAAATATCACTTAATTGCCAGCTCATATGGTATTAAATAGAATCAGTATTAATCATGTGCTTTAGTTGAATTCATCTTTCCTTGTTTTCTACTCAAACATTATCTTTTTACTGATCAAGTTTCATGGAGTTTGTTTTAATTATAATCTTATCTGTTTTAGGTGAATTATATCGACAAGAATGAAGCGTTACTATTCTCCCATCAAGTATGTGCTGATGATATTCTTGATCTCCAAGCAAAGGCAAACGCAAAGTGATGTATCTTATATGAGAATCAGTAAAGATCAGAATGAAATTCACAGAGATTTGCAAACAAGAATGAAAGCTTCATTGTATTATGATCACAGGCAGTTCGAGAGGCCTGAAACTCTCCAAATGAGCAAGTACTTTTTGTACAATTGTTTTACAAAAAAAATGAATGCCTCTCTTCTTCCAACTACTCTCCCCTGTATAGTATCTCCATCTGCTAATTCTAATGACTAACTCATTCAGAACAACTTGCTTTTACAACTTGCTACAAAATATTGTCAACTTGCTAAGAGAATAACTTGCAAATCAGAATACTTAACAGAACACATTTTGTTAACATAGCACTTCCTGCTAGCACTGACTCTGTCAAGACTTTCTGCTAGCTCATTGCTAGTTCCTTGCATGACATGTTATGCCTCCTGGTTCATTGCATGACTTCCTCCCTAGTTCATTGCATGCTGACTCTTTGCAGTCCCCTTGTTGTGTTGTTGCTTATGCCTTCGTCTCTAGTATGTATGATATGTTGGAGGTCTATCAATTCCTCCTTCCAAAGCAACCACCTTGTCCTCAAAGTGAAACTCAGGAAATTGTTGTTGAATTAACACCGAATCCTCTCAAGTAGCTTCAAAAATAGGTAGCCCTTTCCACTAGATTAGAACTTCATCAGGAAAATTGTTGCTTATTGATTTGGAATTAAATTCCAACACTTTCTCAGGAGTTACTAACAGTTCTAAGTCAGCACTTAGTTGAAGAGGAAGTTTCGCTGAAGTAATACCATTCCATATTGCTCTACGTAATTGAGAAACATGGAATACTGGGTGGAGTTGTGATGTTGTAGGCAATTCCAACTTATAAGCCACCTCACCCACCTTTTGAAGAACTTTGTAAGGTCCATAGTACCTGACTGCCAATTTCTGATTCCCCTTTTTTGCCAATGATTGATGACGGTAGGGCCTTAATTTCAGAAAAACCCAATCACCTACTGTAAAGATCACTTCTTTCCTAGATAAGTTAGCATGGCGTTTCATCCTGTGCTGAGCTTGAAGCAGCTGCATCCTCAAATCATCCAAAACAGCGTCCCGTTCCAGCAATATTTGTTCTACTGAAGATACTGAGGTGCTTCCTTGATCCACCTTTAGTAACTTCGGAGGGTCCCTTCCATATAAAGCTTTGAAAGGAGAACACCCAAGAGAGGAATGGGTAGAAGTATTATACCAATATTTTGCCCACAATAACCACTTTGCCCATTGTTTGGGCTTACCGGAAGCAAAACACCTTAAGTACGTCTCCAAATAGCGGTTAACCACTTCGGATTGCCCATCGGTTTGAGGGTGGTACGATGTGCTTCGCTTTAGAAAGGTCCTTTGTAAGCGAAATATTTTCTTCCAGAAATGACTTAAAAAAATCTTGTCTCGGTCCGTAATGATTGATAGAGGAACCCCATGCAGCCTTACAACCTCCTGGATGAATGTTTTAGCCACAACCTCAACTGTGAAAGGGTGATGTAATCCTAGAAAGTGTGCGTACTTGCTCAAGCGATCAACTACCACCAAGATCGTGTCTATACCATTAGACCGGGGCAATCCTTCTATGAAATATTGTGATATCATCTCACTTTTGAGCTGGTAAGGGAATTGGTTGTAACAGACATGTTGGAGTAGTAGCCATATATGTATTTCGTTGACAAACGTCGCACTATGCCACCATTCGAGCAACATCAAACCTCATACCAACCCAATACAATTTCCTGGACAAACGCTGAAAAGTCTTTGCCTCGCTAGAATGCCCCCCACGGGTGAACCATGAAATTCCTCAAAAATTATAGGAAGGATGATTTTCGAGAGAGTACTAACCGTTCCTTGTAAAATAACAAACCGCGGCGCAACTCGAACCCCACATAAGCGCTGCTCCCATTTTGGAGATCCTTTCTTATATGCTGAAGTTGAGCATCAGCTTCCAGTTCATCCTTCAACTTCTCCCAATCCCTCCACTGGGGAAACACCATTGTTGAACATTCAGGCGAGTGTTGAACTCTAGATAAGGTATCGGATGATGTATTCATCTTTCCGGCCTTGTAGTGAATTTCAAAATTGTAACTCATGAGTTTCATTATCCATTTTGATATTCAACCCCAACGACCCTTTGTTCTAGTAAAAATTTCAGACTCTTCTGATCAGTACGTACTATGAATCGCCGCCCAAGCAAATACGGACTTCATTCACTATAGCAAATACTATTGCCATCAATTCTTTTTCATATACCGATTTTTGCCTAGCTTGTTGCCCCAATACTTGACTGAAATAAGCGTAGGACTGCCCCCCAACCCATAGCCTGACGCGTTAGTTTCGATCACAAAGGCCTTTGAGAAATCGGGCATTGCAAGAACAGGGACTTTTGTCATCCGTTGCTTCAAAGCTTGAAAAGCGGCTTCGGCATCGGTATTCCACCCAAAATTGTCTTTCTTAAGTTGCACAGTTAGTGGCCAAACCACCGTACTGTACCCTTGGACAAACTTTCTGTAATAGCCTGTCAACCCCGAAATACCCCTTAATTCGGTGATGCTCCTAGGCATTGGCCACTCCAACATAGCCGCAATCTTGGAGACAGGGGCGGACCCAGGATTTTAGTCGAGGGGGGGCGAAATGGAAAATACTAATTAGTTGGTAATAGTAGTTATCAATGGTAAAGCCAAATTTTTTTTTACCGAAGCTAGTAACTAATAAAAAAATTCAACTATAAAAAATACAATGCATATATCAAATTGGATCCAAGTGTAGTTCATTTAAAGCCAAAATAAGGTCACTATAATTGACTCTTTCAATCTTGACGATTGAATGTGGATGAGCTATTATAATTTCGATCACGCCGCTACGGTGAAATTGGTAGACACGCTGCTCTTAGGAAGCAGTGCTAGAGCATCTCGGTTCGAGTCCGAGTGGCGGCATCTTCGAAAAGAAATAGAATAAATCCTATAATGAATTCAATTCCAAATGTACATTCTAGGTCGTGTAATTAACACTTGGACTGATATCATCAACCGTGCTAATCTTGGTATAGAAGTTATGCATGAACGTAATGCTCACAACTTCCCTCTAGATTTAGCTGTTGTTGAAGCTTCATCTATAAATGGTTAAGACTTCGGTCTTAGTGTATACGAGTCATTGAACTTGCAGGAGAAATACCCACCATCTTTACATAACAAGAGTTGGGGTATTCCTCCTGCATTTAGTTTGAGTAGTTTTTTAATCACATCTCACAATAAGCATTTTTCGTTTTTCTTTCTTATTTTATGCAACTTAAGTCAAAAAGCATTACTACAACTATAAATTATAGCGGGGATTTTAATTTTGAATTCTAGATTTTCATACTTTTTTGTTTTGTGTAGTTATTTTCTCTACTCTAAATGTAATTTCTAGATTTTCTCAAAATCTTTTAATTGTTCTTCCTACTTCCTAAGGGTTTCAGTTTTTTTAATCAAAATGTATATATATATATATATTTTATTTATTTTTTTAGAACCAAGATTACATATTCTATTAATTTTTTATACAAGTAGAAAATTTTTAATTATTTCTCTTATCTTATCTGTTAGGGGAGGGCGGATGTAGCCAAGTGGGTTAAGGCAGTGGATTGTGAATCCACGATGTGCGGGTTCAATTCTCGTCGTTCGCCCATAATATCATTATTTACAAAGTCAATAAAATTCAATCAATGCAATAGGATTTATGGCTACACAAACCGTTGAGAATAATTCGAGATCTGGTCCAATACCAAGACCGACTGGTCTAGGAAGTTTATTGAAACCGTTGAATTCGGAATATGGTAAAGTAGCGCCCGGATGGGGAACTACCCCGTTGATGGGTGTCGCAATGGCTCTCTTCGCGATATTCCTATCTATTATTTTGGAGATTTATAACTCTTCCGTTTTACTGGATGGAATTTCAATGAATTAGGTTCATAGGAATTGCGAAGTACTGTCTTTTCAATCCAAAGTGAATCACTAGGACTAGGATTTTTAGGTCATTCCGGCAGTTTGATCGTGAAATTCCTTTATTTCGGTATTTTCGGAATATGAGTGTGTGACCTTAGCAAAGAGCAAACAAACATAATAACTAGAATATATAACTAATATCAAAAAAGAGTTTGTCTAGGAAGTCAGACTTTAAAGTCATTTTTTAGCCAGGCTAGAGCATTTTTACACATTTACCCCATTCTCTTTAAAATATAATCACAAACATTATCTATAGCAGAGATAGAAATGTAAAAAACTTAAAACCTGACCAAAAAGTAGCTATAAAGTCTGGTTGTCTAGAATTGATAATCACAAAATAATTAAGATAAGTTCTAGGTGAAGTTAAAAAAAAATTGAAATTTGCGAATCCAATATGATCATAATACAATTTCAAAGAAAAAATAGTTTATATGATGCTCAAATTTTATACGAGTTGGCTAATGGTATATATTTCCATTGAATTCTTTCGTTATTATTTTAGATATTAATTTTAAATATTTTTTTGTTAGGGATTTAATATCACTTGTGAAAAACATTTCATTTCTTTAATGTTAATAATTTTTTTATTAAACTAAACATTTTTTAATGTTTGCAATTACTAATAAAATTGCATTGAAAATAAAATAAAAAATGCACTCAAAGAGTATCGAACTCAGGTCTTTTAGCAAAAGTGATAAACCTCAAACCACTACACCAACACAAACATGTTTAAAACATTTCATAAACAATTATCATATTGTATTCTACATTATATAATCGATTTTTTAAGACTAAAATATATATACTAAAAATATTTTAAAAATTGAGGGGGGGCAGCTGCCCCCCCTCGCCCCTTAGTAGGTCCGCCCATGCTTGGAGATCACATGTCCCAAATAAGCTAACTCTTGCTTCCCAAACTCACACTTTTTCCTATTGGCATATAATTCATGTTGTTCTAATAGACCCAACACTGTGGAGAGATGTTCTAAGTGAGCCTCCAACCCTGAGCTGTAGCCTGTAGATTGATATATCGCGAAGAAGACCAAGACATACTTCCAAAATAAGGCTTGAAGATCTCATTCATCAGCGCTTGAAATGTTGCAGGAGCATTCGTTAAGCCGAAAGGCATGGCCAAAAATTCATAGTGGCCTTCATGTGTCCGGAATGCTGTTTTGTTCTCATCCCCTCCCTAATTCGAATTCGGTGATACTCAGACTTTAAATCCAATTTGGAAAACCAGCATGCCCCATGTAACTCATCCAGGAGTTCGATGATGACGGGTATAGGAAGCCTACCAGGGACGGTCTCCTTATTTAGTGCCCTGTAGTTGACACAAAACCTCCAACTCCATCTTTTTTTTAACCAACAATTCTAGGCTTGAGAAGGACTCTTACTTGGTCGTATAATTCCTGCCGCCATCATCTCCTTAATCGGTTTTTCAATCTCATCCTTCTGAAACTGAGGATACCTGTAAGGTCTGACATTTACCGGAGAAGCTCCCTCGCGCATACTAATGGCATGTTCATGCCCTCTAACCGGGGGTAAACCTAAAATTGGCATGAACACTGCGTGAAATTTCTCCAACACCTTCACAATCTCACCCCCAAGTACTTTGGGCACTTCACTGGAGGCAACCATGTTTCCCAATTCTATCACCACCCCTTGTTTTTCATGTCGAAACGTCCTTCACATTGCTTTCAGATAAACCAACGACTTCCCCAAGGTGGGATCTCCCCGTAGTGTTTTGGTTACACCCCCCCCCCCCCCCCCCCCCCCCACACACATTCGAACCTCATGATTTGTGATTTCCAATTTGTTTGCGTAACCCCTAAGATCGCCAACCACTTAATCCCCAAAATCACATCTGAACTTCCTAAACTCAAGGGTAGAAAGTCTTTTTCTACTTCCAACTCTGATAGCTTCAACCGTACCCCTTTGCACACTCCTTGTCCCCTGACTGACTCCCCAGTCCCCATGGTGACTCCATATGAATCCGTGGATGTCACCTTCAAACCCAGCTTCTTGACCAAACTAATGGAAATGAAATTGTGAGTAACCCCACTATCCACCAAAACCACCACTTCTTGTGCACAGATCATACCTTTAAGACGCAATGTTTTCGGCGTGGTCCACCCAGCCACCGAATTCAGTGAAACCTCCACCCTTCCCTCGACTTCTGCGGCTTCCAAATCAGGGTTTTGCTCTACGTCGCCCTTCTCTTCTTCTTCTTCCTCTCCAATCTCCTCTTCTTGAGTAACCAGGACATTGAGCTCCCTCTTTTTACATCGATGGCCCGACCTGAATTTCTCATCACAATGGAAACACAACCCCTTCTCACGGCATTGACGAAGCTCCTCATCGCTCAACCTTCGATAGCCCCCTCTTCCCAATTCTATCTCGCCTCCTCTAGAACTCGATGGTCTCCCTTTTTCAGTAACCCTAAATCGACCTGAGTTTGGGCTTGGGCCTGGAGCCGATCCGTCCTTATTATACCCAAACAAACAATTCTTCTTTTCAATGTGTTGGGCTAGAGTCATGGCCCGACCCAATGAGGGTGGTTCCATTATTCTCAATTCTGCTCTAATTTGGGGCTTAAGACCATTAATGAACTTGCTAACATATATACCTTCTCTAGAAGCTGATCTAATGGCGCAGCGAGGGTGATGAATTGGCGACAGTAATCAGTCACATTTCCTTCTTGTTTGGGTCCCAAAAATTGTTCACAAAGTGTTCCTTCAGTGGCTAAGCGGAAATGTAGCAATAGTAATTTCTTTAATTTTTCCCATAACAAAATGGGACGTCTCTTGTGCACCCATTGATACCAAATCAATGCATCTCCCTCAAATCCCACCACTGCTGCCTCTAATCTTTCTGCATTGGTGTAATGTTGCAACTGGAAAAACCTTTCCGCCTTCAAAATCCATCCATCTGGGTTAATTCCATCAAATATAAGCATCTCCAGTCTTCTAAACCTTGATTCGGGTTTGTGACCATGAAATCCCAACCTTTCTTCCCCCATTGAAGTTTTAAGTCCTACTCCAACCCCTTTTGCTTCCTTGGATTGTTCCGAAGAAGATGTTGCTCGTGAGGACTCTTCACACAGTTTTACTAACTGTTTCAGTTTTTGAGCAATGGTAGTAATCTCTCCCTTGAGCGAATCAATTTCCTGATGTACTCCATCAATCATTCCTTCCACCATCTTTACTCTTACTGCCATGTTGGTTGTGCCAGATTAATTGGCTGACTTACCTGTCATCGCAAGATCTCCTGCTCTGATACCAATTTGATGTATCTTATATGATAATCAGTAAAGATCATAATGAAATTCACAGAGATTTGCAAACAAGAATGAAAGCTTCACTGTATTATGATCACAGGCAGTTCGAGAGGCCTGAAACTCTCCAAATGAGCAAGTGCTCTTTGTACAATTGTTTTACAAAAAAATGAATGCTCCCTTCTTCCAACTACTCTCCCCTATATAGTATCTCCATTTGCTAATTCTAATGACTAACTGATTCAGAACAACTTTCTATTACAACTTGCTACATAATATTGTCAACTTGCTAATACTAACAACTTGCTAACAAAACAACTTGCAAATCAAAATACTTAACAGAACACAGTTTGTTAACAGAATACTAACGGAGCACTTCTTGCTAGCACTAACAGAACACTGACTCCTTGCAGTCCCCCTGTTGTGCTGCTGTTTATGCCTTCGTCTCTGGTATGTATGATATATTGAAGGTCTATCAGTCAATTGATTGAACAAATATCATTGGGAATCTCTTGTAGTAGTACTGAAGAGGGAATCACTAATTCCAGGCTCAGATGGTTTGCTTAATGTAGGAGAGCTATGTTTAAGGGGTTTTAATGTCCTGCAGTGACAGTCCACATGAAACACGGAAAGACAGGCGGAGTGTCTTCAAACCCACAATAGAACGAAAAATGAAGAATTTCTCATATTTGCCTCTCTCTAGTCTGAGGACACTTCACTGCTTTCTTTGCCACAACCATCCAACTGCATGTCATGCACCCCATGGTTTCTGAGAGAAGACAGAGCTGCACAGTTCTAGAGTTCAGTCCATGAAACAGTTGTTTCTCATTTTGCAGTCCGCAGTTTCTTTAGGCACTTCAGAGAACTGAACAAATGATTGTAACATGTATTTTTTTTTCACATCAGAATACTCAGTTAAGTTACCAAATATTTTGAATGCCTACTAGCGATATTTATTCTGCAACGCAAGAAATGCTCTACATTTTAATGATTTGGGTAGTACTGTAGTAGAGTCGTGCAAAATGGGGTAATTTGGATGAACCTCATAAACCAAGTCAATACCTTAAAACTCTGGTAGTCTGATTTCAGTAAGACACCGTCAACCTATCATAGGTTCATCCAAACCAGAGTTATTTAATTGTCAGTAGATAAAATGAGTACGTCAGATTAATCAAAATTGGACATTTGATTCTACAAATGCATGAAGAGTCCCATTCATGCAAGGAAGTCCGTGAAAAATATATGTCAATACTGCATGGCTCTATTATGTCACGCACAACTGGGATTGCAGGTACACGAGATTAATTGCGTTGAAATATCTCATTAAAATGTACATTACATTGAGATGTAGATGCATGGCTCTTGAGAAAAGTTACAGAGTTGGGGTCCTTTCAATTGATCCAGAAATCACAGTGAGCAAGTTGTTGCCAAAAGGGTCGCTAAGATGGGCAGAAAGATTCTCAACGGGTCCTTCACCTGTAACGTAGGCCTGGATAAAGAAACCAAGCATGGCAAACTCACAAGTCTTCCGTTCTTGAGAAAAGTATAATGGTAATTGGAGGGTGAAAGGGTTGAAGCCTCGCAAGGATTATTTATAGGGTAAGGTCTCGCGCCAAGGATGATGTGGTAACAAGTGTAATTTTGTGCCACACTGTACACCATCACCTTGTCCCATAAGGAACAAGAGGAGAATAGTCCACCACGTCCACTTATCATTCCCCCATCTCCTATTCTCCACTTCCATTGTTCAAAAGTTCCCGGGTTCATATAATTTAACTAATAAAACACCTTTTTTCTTAATTCCTATAGAATGCCACAACATCATTCCAATCTTTGGTTTTAACACTAAGAAAAATATACTGGAGAGTTCCTCGAGTTGTCCACATCAAGAAACAAGACAAATTTTATATTAACTCTCAACAAGACCTCCCTAGAAACCTACCAACAGGTTCTCTATTTTCAAACCCTGGAGAGGTATGATTTACAAATTCCTCCTCCCCAAGCAGTTGTGGTAGTATGATATACGAGGTCGTCAGTAGCAATACAAGGGAGCTGTTATTACCTCCAAACCATGGGAGAACAGTAGAGACCACACCTAATCTGGAATAGTGATCTATATAATGGATAATGCTTATCATTTCAAAAAATGAAATTGAGCAGTAGAATATCAATCTGACTTCCTCTATGTTTCTAAAATCAGATAACAGCAGTAGAAATTCAGACGATCTTCCTCTATGTTTCTAAAGTACACACAGAATAACATGGGAATGTTGTAATTTCAAAAGTGAGATTCTGAAAGTTTCTAGTGAACTTGTATTATTGCAGAAACTTGTGGTTTCTGAAAAACGGCAAGGGGACTCCTAGGAGTACAGAGCCAAAGCTTCATCTAAGTCATAAGTAGTACTTCCAATCCCACCCCTTAGAAACTAGGCTTTAACGATGAATCAACTCAACATACAAGTAATTACATCCACCAATGAAGATCTATTAACCCAAACGATTACATATGGAGCTAGCTTCTGAAAAAAGCTTTTGACTCCCCTTGAGGAAAGCTCACATCTTCAAGCTCTGAAAAGATCAAGACGACAAGTAGAGCATGACCCAAGATCTCTGTTGTGCCGGGCACCAAGGCCAACCTTGGGCTCGCAGGTCGCCTACCACTTTAAGGCGATAAAATTGTTCATCGTGTTCTTGTTTTATTAATTTACAAAAATAGACATCTAAATGTCTAACCAAACACCCTTTCCCCACTCCAAATTTCATTCAAGCCTCCATGAAATCATCAACCACCAAGAATTCAGCAACCATAAACATCCAATCCAAATATCAAAATCCAAATTTCAAGTAATTCACGATGCCTAGTAAACATAGAGGAAGTTCGTAGTTCAAAATGCCTCGTGGCCAAATTTAAAGAGGGTTCATAGATACAAAAGTTGTGAGCACAATCATCATCAACACCAACTATCCCCCTTTTAAAAATCAATTGTCTTTCAAATTGCATACTTCCTTCTAATCTCTACCATTTGGCCCTTACGTTTTATAGTGACTAATGACTCTAAAAGCCTTAGCTATGTCCTTTGATCACGGTTTCCTTGCCAAATACATATTTGTTCCATCACTTTTTAGTATACAAACAAAATATCTTCACATTGGGGGTGGGCATCCCGTCTCAATTTTTTTGGGTCTTATTGGGATTGATTAATCGCATCTCGATCCCGTCCCGATCTAGAATCGGATGGGATGGAATGAAATTTTCAATCCCGCCAATCCCACCCCGTCCCGTACTGATTTTGTAATATTTATTTAATATATTTATTTTACAATTGCAATTGCTTGGATGCCCATATAAAGTTTGGATATAATGTTATGGGTTGTGTATTATTGTGTGACAAAATGAGGTTTATTATGTTACAAGTTGTGTATTATGTTTGTTATGTTCGTAAATGAAGTCATAATGAATCAATGAAGTGTGAATGAAGTCGGAATGAAGTTTATGTTACATATTGTGAATGAAGTTTATGTTATAAATTACTATGTTTATTATGCTAGAGATTGTGTTTATTATGTTTTGTTGAAATATGTTTATTATGTTACATGTTGTAGTATGTTAAAAATTATGTTTATTATGTTATAAATTGTCAAAATAATTTATCAACAGATCGAGCACGCTGATATCGTCCCATCCCAATGAACGGGATGGGATAGGGATGGGTCCATCCCGTGCCCACCCCTATTTCACATTGAAAGCCGAATATCCATGGCAGCTCAGGAGTGCGTCAAATCTAAATTTTTTTAGAGGATTTCTAACTGAGCTTTAAATTGTTTTAGAGGATTTCCAGCTCATTTGGTTTGTAACTGAGCTTTAATTTTTTTTAGAGGATTTCGACTGCTCTCTAATATGTTGAAGAGTACATTAAGAAGCCTTCATATAACCATAACTTGTAAACAATAAATAAATAAATAAAATAAATGAACCAAATTGTATGAAGTTAGATTAAGAATAGATTATTAAAGAGCAGTAGATTAAGAAGTACCTTACCAGCTGTATGAAGCCAAACCTCTATCCTTTAGAGACAAAAAGTATCACAAACCTCAGTTGCAGATAGGAACTCATTCCAAAGTGTCATCTAATTGGTGTTCTCATGATAAAACAACTAAAGCATTGTGATAGATGGGCTTTGTCAGCAGAAGGCAAACAGAGTGATAATGCCTACTGGGAGATACTTAAGCGCAAGTTTGATGGATGCATAGGAAAATTCTATGACTACTAAATCATGAAATGAACTATATGCCATTATGCAATAAAAAACCCAGAGAAAACCTATGATCAATCAGGAATAATGCAAACATGATGAAGATTAACTACCCAATACATGTCAAATATAGCTAGAATATCGCCATGGAGTACAATGTGCTACTAGAAACAGCCTAGAGGAAACTATTAAACCATCCCTACACTCTCTTCAGAAACAGATTCACAGTAATTTAGGATAAAAGTAGAACAAAGTTTGAGTTTTAACTGAGAGGTTAAAGATATATTGCTTTCAATTAGCTGAATTCAGTGACAAACACGGCTCAAATTCAAGTATTGACTTGCATTATTTAAAGTTTCAACCAACAAGGTAAAACCCAAAGTTAAGGGTGCACATCAAATACAATCCTCAACAATATAGAATATATAGCAATAAATTCTCAAAACCAAAACCTTAGAAACACTAAAATCCATATTTCCATTACACAAACTCCATTCAAACACAACAAAATACGAATTTTTTCATAAATTTTAACAAAATACCTAAACCCCATCTTGTTAAACTTATCAAACAAAACCCAAACCCTAATTTCAGATCGGTTACCTGACCCAATCGATAATTTATCGGGGGAGAACAGGTGGTGTGCCGAGCAAGCTGGCCTGCTGCATCTCGAGCTCGTTGAGCTGTTGCTCGCGATCCATCTCGATGATGAGAGGAACCACTAAGATCAAGAACGTCGTCCCAGCGATCCAAGCTGCTTTCCAGTGCTCTTGAGAAGCTTTT
>QNQO01008394.1:0-25857 GCA_003290165.1 Berberis thunbergii | reverse complement strand
GACTTGGATTTTGACCCTTGAAGGTACCACACTTTGTGAGGAGGGGAGACATAGACTCTTGCGCCCCCCGCCGTCCGTCGGGTCGGTCATTTAGAAGCAACCCATTCTTTTTGCTAAAAATTTATTTAAACGAAATAAATTTTGAATTGTTGAGAATGGAGACTGAGTCAAATGCATCTAGACGGAATTTGGCTGACTCTGTCCTCCACGTTCTCCATGCGTTGCGCCAACAATAGCGTGATTTTCTCCCCACGTTTTTCATGCAAATGTTGTGTCCATGCATCTAGACAGGACTTTGTCCATGTATCCAGATGTTTTCTTAATTCCACACGTTTTCCATGTTTCTTTTAATTACATTCTCTAAGCAATGTATCTAGTTGTGATTTCGTATTTGAACGAATCTGTATTCTCCCTATAAATACAATATAAATTTAGAGTTTAGAGACAAGAAGAGAAAAACAAAGCATTTTGCAAAAACAAGAGTTCTTCTTTTGCAATCAGAGAGAACAAAAATTTTCGTTTTGCAATTAGTTTTCGTTTAGCATTTCAATCAAAGAAGATTTTTCTTGTTGTTTGATTTTTATACAATGTATTGGTGATTTCGAGCAAACAAGAGATTAAGGGTGAAAAATATTTCGTTCATCAACAATGCAATTGTTTGAACGAGACAGAGAAGATTCTGGTTGTTTTATTCTGGGGACGGCGGGTGATGCAGGAACTGCCCAAGCCACCCACACGCAAACCTGCACACCGCCGCCCACGCGCCGAACCGCCCAAGCGCCGCCCATGTGCCAAACCGGCCAAACGTCGCCCACGCGCCGCTTACAGTGTCAAAAGTCAACGACTCATGTATATTTTTTCTTAGTATTTCTACAACAATTCATGTATAAATACCACCTCAGGATGGATCTGTAGGCATCAAGTTTTCAAATAAAAAAACCTAAGTATCTACTTCTCTGTGTGAGAAATTATCTTTTTTCTCTTTGTGAGATCGCAAGTTAGGGCGCACCTAGCAACCTGCTGCGTCAATTGGTATCAGAGCCTTCCTCTGATCCAGGCGCAGCTTTTCCGACCACCTTTAACACAACCACCTACGACCTCAAAATCCTCCACCATCGCCATCCAGTAACCCTAAACCCCAACCCAAAAAAAAAAAAACAGAGCCAAGACCGATACCACACACCGCCATACCCAACACCCATCCTCATCATCACCGACCAAGAAACCAAAAGCTTTAGTACAAACAAAAAAAAATCACCACCAGATCGCTCACCACCAACAAAGGCTCCCTCGCCACCACCGAAGTTCCAGTACCAAAAAAAAAATCACCACCACCTAACCAGTAAACTCAAAACATCAAAGATCTCTTCGATCTCGACCAGATCTGCCACCCTCGCACACCTCAGCCGCCACCCAAGACACCCCGCCACCACCAAAGACAACCTCGGCACCGCCGAAGGCCACACAGATCCAACAAAAAAAAACAGAAAAGGATAGGTTGTACAGGAGGAGGAAGAGTTTGGAAGAAGAAGACAAGGTTTTGTAGAAGAGAGAAAGAGTCTGGACGAAGAAGAAAAGAGGAGAGAAAGGAAAGAAGTGAAAAAAAATTAAAGGAGAGAAAGAAGTGAGTGTGCGTAAAAAAGGAGAAAGGGAGGAAGTGACGTTGCGGGGTGTAAGCAAGTGAAAAAAAAAAGAAAAAAGAAAGTGAGGTCAAAATAGGGTGAAGAGAAAGAAACAGAAAAGGGGAGAAAGTAGGTGGGTAGTTGAGTGGGTTTTGTCAAAAAAAAAATCAAAGAAGGGGAAGGGAAAGAGAAAAGGACAGGTCAGAGAGAGAAAAAAAAAGTGTTTTTTGCTTGTTTTTATTTTGAAAGTAAACTTTAGTGCGCGGAAATAGCGAAAAAAAAATGGTATTTTGTATTTTGTGCTTGTATTTGTAAAAAAAAAATCTGACATGGAGTCCAGCCAGCAAAGTCAACAAGTGGAGAGATTTGCAACAAAGGAGTCCGTGGAAGCAGTTGAAAGAATGTTACAAATCTAGAGGCAATGATCGAGAATTTGACTCAACTCATTGGCGGATGAAACAACAATCCTCGACAGCAGGGACGAGACGCACCCAATCGATGGAGAGAACCCAATAATCACCGTGACAATTTCAGGCTCAGAAATGAGTTTGATCCAGAACAGGATACGAGTAGTGATGATGAAGTACCAACTACTCCTAGGCCCGACCAAGGAAGACGACAAGACAACTATCGTATGAAGATTGAAATTCCATATTTCGATGGTCTGTTCGTAATTGAAGAATTTCTTGATTGGCTAGCTGAAGTGGAGAAATTCTTTGACTATTGGGAGACTGAAGAATACATGAAGGTCAAATTGGTAGCCTATCGACTTAAAGGAGGTGCATTAGCTTGGTGGGACCAACTACAAACCACACGCATCCGACAAGGGAAGAACAAAGTGAACTTGGAGGCGTATGAAGCAATTGATGAAGGAGCATTTTCTACCTCCAGATTACGAGCAAACACTCTTTAGCCGCTTGATTACGCCCAAACAATACACGCGGTCAATTGCAGTAAAGAATGGGGTGTCGATCCCACGAGGAAAAACGATCTACAAAATAAGGTTAAGGAAAACAAACTATGCGAACCTAAAGTTAATAAATTCTAACAAATTTAAAATACGAAATTTAATGAAAATTAAGTTTGGAAAAATCACAAGGTTCCAAGAATCCCTCCTAGACGCGCCAACTAGTATTGATTCGCTATGATGACTCAACTACGTGTTTCAATCCCAAACGACGTAATCGGAAAAATAATCTTTTTAATCATTAATATACCCTAATGTAAATGAATTTTAGATTTCACTTCTTCTAAGAAAACACAAAGGTCTGTCATATGTGATATCCTAACTTACGATATATCCGGAGACAATACCGTAAAAATGACGGTCACATATAACTAACCTACCGGAATCAATTAATTCTTAAACATTCCACACATAAGAAAAGCGTGACTAAGCTTATACGGAGAAGAAAAGATAATCACCGGAATAAAAATAATCTACAAAGAAATCTATGAATCCTTGTCACTAGAACAACATAAATTTCTATATTAAATAAAAGTGAGAATCATTAAACATCATTATTCATCGTGAAAACTCAAAGCGAATCAAATGCTAATTTAGTGCGTTACATCTAGGAGTTCACTTCTTCACCTTGCGTGGGGTTTAGTGACTCATGGTGGTGGTGGTCACAACATCACTGGAGGCGGAATCCATCACTTCCTGTATGCACACGAATCCCGAGAAAAAGAGCTAAAAGGCTTTGTGGTGGCTCTTACAGATTATCAGGGTGTCAATAGCCAAAACTGTTTTCAGTTTTGAAAACAGCTTCTCCCACGCGAATTCGCTGCTTCTGCTGGTTCGTCTTCTCCAGCGCGACGTGCCCTGCTCCGCTGCTTCGACTGCGCTCTCCGCAGGTCCTTTGTCGTCGAACGTCTCCGGCACCTGCAAGAACAGAGAGAATGTGAGGGAAGTGGAATCAACGCAAACGCGAAGGAGGACGAGGAACAGGGAACGAAACAGGGAGGTGCCCTGTCTGTTTCGCGGTGGTAGCGTGTTTGTCGCGGTGGCGGCGGCTCTAAAAGAGATAGGCGTGGAGGAGGGAGAGACTGTGGAGAAGAGAGAAAGAGGAAGGAAGGCGGTTGCGAGGGAGAGAAACAGGGTGGTGCTCCCTGTTTCGCGGCAGTACATGCGCGCGGTGGTGGCGGCGGTGTTATGGACAAAGAGGACTATGGCGAGGTGAAGGAAAGACAGGGACAGGGTGCGTGGCTTGGACGGTGGCGAGGTCGGTGTTTGTACCGTGAAACAGGGTTGTTAGTGACTGTGGCTGGTTAGTGGCGAGGACGGTGGTTCGTTAGTGGCGAGATGGTGGTTGGTTAGTGGCGAGAGATCTATGTCTCTGCCTCGGTGGAGGTGGTAATGGTGGCTGGAAAAGGAGGAAGAGAAAACGTGGAAGAGGCTCCAGAGAAGGCAAGAGAGAAACCTAAATAGGGTTCCCCTATTTCCTTGTTAGGCTGGGCTTAGGATTCTAGCTTTCTGGGCTTGGGCTTGGGCTTGGTTAAAGTAAGTGGACCATGCTTATTCGGGTTAGGCTTAGATGTGTGAACCACTCTTTTGTACCACCGCTAGAATCAACAAATTAATCATTTTCTCAAATTTGTCGCCTTAATGCGATTTTATCGTTCACCGCGCAGATTCCTACAAAAACATAAAAATTGAAATAATTAGAATAAAATATATTAATTGAAGCACTAACATATATAAATTAAGGGTATAATTTGTAATAATTACGTGTATATCAAATACCCCCAAACCTATATTTTGCTAGTCCTCGAGCAAAACAAAATAAAGAATAAAATCCTAACTCACTTTCGTAGGAATCACGGTTGCACTTACCTTAACGTGCAACAAGGCTTTAAACCTCTAGATTACCTCTAGAGGACGAGTTATAGTCTCGTGAGGGTTTCCAGAAATGCTACCCCCAAACATTACTGACTCAATAAAACAAAATCTATTTTCTAAAAACATAATGCAAAACGTAGCATTCCTTTATTTTCCTTAGAGTAATTTTCTAATTGCTTAGCATTCGAGAAAAACAACAAACTAAAACTGTCACAAAAGTATATCAATAGAGTACAATAATTTAATAGTATCTAAAGGTTAAATGAATTTCATAATCATTCTCAACTCGAAGTGTGTGTGTGAGGAGCCTTATCAACATAACTCTTCATCTCATAGTAAAGATGTGACAAGAAACCTTTAGAAAAGACGTTTCGACTACAATTCTCTCATGTCGCTCAGAAATGAAACGCTCAGAGATTAGGCACTCAGTTTATATGTGAGGAAAAGAATATACTATGGAAAATGCAAACGTCTCACATATAATTATCATGAAAAACAATTTTCAAAGAGTGAAATGAATATGATCTCATGGACCGGAATATTGATTACTTTTGAGAATGTTGAAAAACACCATAGTTCTTGCCTATTCAATCTCCACATCTATTAAGCTAACTTTCACTTAAGATCAATCAGGTCTTTACTAGGTTGTATTGGGGCTTGGATTATGGCAAACAATAATGGACAAAAAGGATACAAAGATTTTCTGAGAATGGATACACCCTTGAATAAAACATAGGGCATTGAAGAACAAATCAATGTTGTACACCATTAACTTTTTCTTCATTATTTTCTTCTTCAATCACATTTTTTTTTGACATGCTTTTCCCCATTGATACAATCCAACACTTTTACTTCGAGGGCGCATGAAATATCTTTTTTTTTTTTTTTGCCCATTCCATAAATATATCTCACCGGATACATTCTCAGAAAATTGGGTAAGGATAAAATAATAAGGTATTACTCCTTGATTGGAGTGGGTATTGGGAATGGGGATAACAAAGAAAAGGCTATCTAAAGGCTCAAAGGGCTGCAAATGGATATTTATTATTGGGTAGGCTAAAAGGCTAAAAATGGTTTAAAGAAAGAAATGCCTATATCACTTCATAAGTTCTAGTTAGTACTAGGACATCTCAACTAAATAAAGCAAAATTCTAGTGTAAAGATTCAATTTTTATGTCATTCTTAAAGCAATCAATAAGTCAAAATAATGAGATCATCAACGAAATAATGCGGACTCAAGAAAAATCAGAGTGTAATTAATAACCCTCAAGAAATAAAGAATGGCTCAAAACTCACAAGGGTTAAGTCTCCACTATTATTCTAAGGTTTTCTAGTTCAATACCTCACTAATCAACTTCAAATCATGTTGACTTGGCTTATAGTGCATGAATAGTCGAGTTGAAAAGTCTCACGAAATACATCTAACATAAGGATAATATCAAATATCATGTTTTCCACTAATATAACTATGTGACACGTGCTAGTATGTGTTTTCTCAAAATTAAAGCAACAAAATATTCTCTAAAATTAAAAAGAACTCAAAACCTCTTTTTTTTTTTTTTTTATTCACCAAGAGTTCGGATTTCAAATGCATTTTCAAGAAGATTTTACACAATTACCATAATCATCTAAGTATTCAATGGAGATTGAGTAGAACACAAAAATGACTCGGTTTAATTGTAAAATACGTTTTAAACTCAAAGATTTTTGAAAATTGCATAAAAAATCTAATAAACCACACCCCAAACCTAAACCAAACATTGTCCTCAATGTATAAAATAATAATCATGACAAATCAAGGCAAAAGAAAATAGGAGGGTTAGAGTGATATTACCATGGTGAAGCTTTTTACCAATTTCGATGAAATCTTCCACCAATGAACGCTCAGAAACATAAGAATCATGGAGTTTTCATTAGAAATTGATAAAATGCAGACTCGACATTAACAAAGAAAACAAAAAAAAGCAAGTTGTAAGTCAAAACTGTTATGGAGCTAACGAGTATGAGTGAAACACAACTAAATAGGGTACTCGAAAATCAATCCAAACTAACAGCAAAGACACACAACTAAGGCTAGGCTGCCTCCTAGGAGCGCTTGGTTTAACGTCTTCAGCCCGACATATATTCTCCCTCATGAAAGATATACCATGAAGTGATGAGGAAGAACATAGGAACATTCACCTCCAAACCTAGTCTATGATATAAATGAGTCAAAAGGGTTAAGGAATCGTATACCAACAACCTGAAAAGTTGAGGATCAGTCCATCAAAGATAGCAACCACCTGATGTTTCTCTTGATAGTGCATAGATCCTTGATGACCCTCGCATAAGTTGGTACCTGTTTAATCACATGCAAAGGTAAGTTAATTTTAACCTGTTCAAGTGTTCTAGAATCTCACCATGCATTTGATTTCTTTCCAGTAGGTCGTAGTGCTTGAGGAAAAGGAACTGAAACTGGAATGTTCTTGTTGGGCTCATCCTCAGGGATGCTCTCCTTTGCACTGGGGAGGTGCTTATAGTTGTGGACGAGCTTGACCCATCTAAATCTTACCACTCCGAGTAGGATGGCATTAACCTCTTTGACATTCTGAGAGTCTGAAGTAGAGGTTTGTGCCATAAGTTGGCCCTTCGGATTTGCTTGAGGCTGTGACGGAAATTGGCCCCAAGCTTGTACTGTTAATGAACTTGTCAACTTGCTTATTTGGCTTTTGATCTCCTTGTTCTCTTCTGCCAACTGTGTCAATGCAACCTCAATTTTTTGATTAGTTTTACCTTGTGCCTCTATAAATGCATGTAATGTGTCTGATAAGGAACTTGTGTTAGATTGTGCATTGTATGGAGGTGCAGGGTATGACCTAGGTGGTTGTGCCTGTGAGTGTGTAGGTTGGTCTGCCTCAGACCTCCAGCTAAAGTTAGGGTGATCTCTCCAGCCAGAATTGTAAGTGTTAGAGAATGGTGAGTAAGGCTTCTTGTACATCCCTAAGGCGTTACATTGTTCCTCATAAACCCCTCTCATCTCAGTGAAGGTTGGGCAATCCTGTGCGTAGTGTTCAACTCCCCCGCATATAAAACAGGCGTCCTGTAGCTCAACTCTGGCAACAGTATGTGTGGGCCTACCATCCTTGGTCTTAAGTGCCTCTAACTCCCTAGTTACTCTATCAAGTTGGGCTCTAAGGCTATCCTCTTCCCTAAGTTGGTAAACTCCAGCTGGGCGTGTTCTATCTGTGCTCTCAGTAGCACTTGGACCAGTCCAAGTATGAGCCTTTTCAGCCAAGTCATTCAGGTACTCAATGGCCTCGTCAGGGTCCTTTTGCAAAAACTCTCCATTACACATCATCTCAAGGAACTGACGTTCTCTACTGGTGAGCCCTCATAAAAATAACTGACTAAGCGCCAACTCATACCCATGGTGTGGGCATGTATTCAAGAGATCCTTGAACCTTTCCCATACTTGATATAATGTCTCGCTATTCTTTTGGGTGAAGGTAGAAATCTGTCTCTTTAGACCGTTGGTTTTGTGGTGAGGAAAGTATTTATTAAAAAATGCTTGGGTCATCTCCTCCCACGAACCTAAGTGGTCTCTATTCCAACTCACACCTCCAATGTTTTTTTTTTTTATTAATTTTTTTTTTTAGAAATAAAATAAAAATAAAATATAAACTGGACCTAAAACCTAAAAAAAAAAATAAAATAAAATAAAATGAAAAATGAGCAAGAAAGATAATACCCGAAACCTTCCTTGTAGAATGACGCTTGTTCCCCGGCAACGGCGCCAAAATTTGATTACGCCCAAACAACACGCGGTCAATTGCAGTAAAGAATGGGTGTCGATCCCACGAGGAAAAACGATCTACAAAATAAGGTTAAGGAAAACAAACTATGCGAAACTAAAGTTAATAAATTCTAACAAATTTAAAATACGAAATTGAATTTAATTTAATGAAAATTAAGTTTGAAAAATCACAAGGTTCCAAGAATCCCTCCTAGACTTCACGCGCCAACTAGTATTGATTCGCTATGATGACTCAACTACGTGTTTCACATCCCAAACGACGTAATCGGAAAAATAATCTTTTAATCATTAATATACCCTAATGTAAATGAATTTTAGATTTCACTTCTTCTAAGAAAACACAAAGGTTTGTCATATGTGATATCCTAAACTTACGATATATCCGGAGACAATACCGTAATAAATGACGGTCACATATAACTAACCTACCGGAATCAATTAATTCTTAAACATTCCACACATAAGAAAAGCGTGACTAAGCTTATATGGAGAAGAAAAGATAATCACCGGAATAAAAATAATCTACAAAGAAATCTATGAATCCTTCTCACTGAAATAACATAAATTTCTATATTAAATAAAAGTGATAATCATTAAACATCATTATTCATCGTGAAAACTTAAAGCGAATCAAATGCTAATTTAGTGCGTTACATCTAGGAGTTCACCTCTTCACCTTGCGTGGGGTTTAGTGACTCATGGTGGTGGTGGTCACAGCATCACTGGAGGAGGAATCCATCACTTCCTGTACCGCACGAATCCCGAGAAAAAGAGCTAAAAGGCTTGTGGTGGCTCTTACAATTCTCGGGGTGTCAATAGCCAAAACTTTTTCAAAAAAACAATTTTCCGCGCGAATTCGCTGCTCTGCTGGTTCGTCTTCTCCAGCGCGACGGCGCTCCGCTGCTTTCGCTCGCTCTCGCGAGCTTCCTCTCGTCCGATCGTCTCCGTACACCTGCAAGAACAGAGAGAGGTGAGGGAACAGTGGAATAACACAAACGCGAAGGAGGACGAGGAACAGGGAACGAAACAGGGAGGTGCCTCGTTTCGCGGTGGTAGCGAGTCTGTCGCGGTGGTGGTGGCTCTAAAAGAGAGGCGTGGAGGAGGGAGAGACCGTGGAGAAGAGAGAAAGAGGAAGGAGGGCGGCTGCGAGGGAGAGAAACAGGGAGGTGCTCCCTGTTTCGCGGCAGTACCGTGCGCGCGGTGGTGGCGATGGTGTTATGGACGAGGACTGGTGGCGAGGAAGAAAAACAGGGACATGGTGCGTGGCTTGGACGGTGGCGAGGTCAGTGTTTGTACGTGAACATGGTTGTTAGTGACTGTGGCGAGGACGGTGGCTGGTTAGTGGCGAGGACTGTGGTTGGTTAAGTGGCGAGATGGTGGTTGGTTAGTGGGGAGAGATCTATGTCTCTGCCTCGGTGGAGGTGGTGATGGTGGCTAAAAAAGAGAGGGGAAGAGAAAACTTGGAAGAGGCCCCCTTTAGAAGGAAGAGAGAAACCTAAATAGGGTTCCCCTATTTTCTTGTTAGGCTGGGCTTCGGTTTCTAGCTTTCCGGGGCTTGGGCTTGGGCTTGATTGGATTAAGTGTTCTAGTTTTACTTGGGCTAGGTTTAGAGATGTGAACCACTATTTTGTACCACCGCTAGAATCAACAATTAATCATCTCCTCAAATTGTCGCCTTAATGCGATTTTGTCGTTCACGCGCAAATTCCTACAAAAACATGAAAATGAAATAATTAGAATAAAATATATTAATTTAAGCACTAACATATATAAATTAAGGGATATATTTTGTAATAATTACGTGCATATCACCGCTATCAGCATTGTCGGCAAGCATACCGGACTGTGTCGGAGTATGTTACCGAATTTCACAAGCTTGCAGCTCGTGTGGACATTCGAGAATCTGAAAGTCAGAAAATCCCCAGATTTGTCGATGGACTTCGTGCCAACATACAAGACGAAGTCTTCAAACGTCCACAACACACTTTCCAGTGCCATTCAACTTGCCTTGAAGATTGAAACACAGCTTGGTAAAAGGGGATTACGCAATCCAGTATCGAATCCAGTGTCATCCCAATCTCCAGCACCTCAAAGACCCGACCTAAGCAAAGGAAAAAACACTGGTGAGACCACAAGTTGATGCACCTAAGCCAAACCAGCCTCAAAACAACCTGTAGCACTATCGCAAAGGAGGCAGCAAACAAGCCCAATTCCAACAACTCTTATGCCGTTCCAAGAGGCCACAAATGTTACGTTGCGGGCAAACAGGGCATTATTCTAATCAATGTTGTCAAAACAAATTAGTCAATTTAGCCACGCATGATGATGACGTTGAAGGATGCGAAGATTATCCAGAGGACGAGTCGAGGAGGAAGCGGAACCAGAGAACTCACTTATGAAGATGAGGGTGTATCCTTAGTAATAAGGCGACTAATGTATACCCCAAAAAAAGATGAGGACATCCAGTGACACAACATCTTCAAAACCCGGTGCACTATTAATCAACGTGTACGTGATCTTATCATTGACAGTGGCAGTAGCGAAAACATTGTTTCCAAAACTATGGTGGGCAAACTGCAGCTGCCAACTCAGCTCATCCATCTCCGTACCGTATTGGATGGATCAAAGATGTTAGTGAAACAAGAGTAACGGAGCAGTGTCGCATACCTTCTCTATCAGCAAGTACCAAGATGAGGTATTGTGCGATGTTGTCGATATGGATGCATGTCATATGCTACTTGGTCGACCGTGGCAGTTCGACTTGAAGACAATGCATGATGGTAGGAGCAATACCTACACATTCTACAAGGACCATGTGAAGATTATTCTCGCCCCAATGAGGCGCCAGACAATCGACATGTTCGAAAGCCAAGACCAATCTCCTTTTAGTACCAAAAAAGACAACTACCTCACAAAGCGTGCCAGAACCAGTTCAACCTCTACTTGCAGAGTTCAGCGATATCGTTCCCGATAAACTACCTGCTGGACTTCCACCATTGAGAGATATTCAACACCATATTGATCTTGTCCCAGGATCAAGTTTGCCTAACTTGCCACACTACCGCATGAGTCCCAAAGAATATGAGATTCTGCAAGGACAAGTAGAAGATCTTCTTAAGAAGGGCTTGGTTCGTGAAAGCATGAGTCCCGTAGCCGTACCTGCACTCCTAACACCGAAGAAAGATGGAAGCTGGAGGATGTGCGTTGATAGCCGAGCTATTAACAAAATCACGGCACGATATCGATTTTCCATTCCTCGATTGTATGACATGCTGGATAGATTGGGAGGGTCAAAAATATTTTCTAAGATTGATCTACGAAGTGGGTATCATCAGATTCGTTTCGTCCTGGAGATGAATGGAAGACGACGTTCAAAACACACGAAGGACTATACGAATGGCTAGTTATGCCCTTTGGTTTATCCAATGCCCCGAGTACCTTCATGAGGCAAATGAATCAGGTACTTAAGCCTTTAATTGGAAAGTTCGTTGTTGTCTATTTTGACGATATCCTTATCTATAGCCATAGTGAGGAAGAACATTTGCAGCATTTGAAGGAGGTTTTTGAAGCATTGCGGGCCAACAAGTTGTATGCTAATCTGAAACAGTGTAGCTTTATGACAAATAGCTTAATATTCTTGGGCTTTGTCGTAAGCTCTGATGGAATCAAGGTTGATCAGGAAAAGGTGAAAGCTATCTGAGAGTGGCCAACACCGAGAACAATTACAGAAGTTCGAAGTTTCCATGGATTAGCTACATTTTACCGGAGGTTCGTGAAGAACTTCAGCACTATCGCCGCACCCCTCACGAATGGTTTAAAGCAGAAACAATTCGCTTGGACAGATCAAGCAGAACAAAGCTTCACAGTTTTGAAGGAAAAATTGACAAATGCACCAGTTCTTGCACTTCCCGACTTTGAGAAGATGTTCGAAGTCGATTGTGATGCTTCAGGGGTAGGCATTGGAGCTGTTCTATCTCAGGAGATGAAGCCAATAGCCTTTTTTTAGTGAAAAACTTAGCGACCCAAGAAAGAAATGGTCGATATATGATCAAGAACTGTATGCGATCGTTCGCACATTGCAGCAATGGGAGTCATACCTAGTGCAGAAGGAATTCATCCTCAACATAGACCATCAGGCTCTTAAGTATCTCAACAACTCTTCCAAAGCAAATCGGATGCATGCACGATGGATTGGCTACATCCAGAGGTTCACTTTTTTCACTCAGGCAAAGTCAGGACAGTTGAATAAAGTCGCTGATGCATTGAGTCGCCGAGTCATGTTGTTGACATCTGTTCGAGGTGAAATCATCGGATTTGATTATTTGAAAGACTTGTACGCGGATGATGAAAACTTCAAGGATGAATGGCAAAAGTGCACTAATGGAACCACTGAAAAACACCAAATACATGATGGTTTTCTATTCTTTTGAAAATCGTCTATGTATTCCCCGAGGGTCCCTTAGGGAGCACATCATTCAAGAACTACATAGTAAGAGGACTCAGCGGACACATGGGTCGAGATAAGACCATTTCACTGGTGGAAGCTCGATACTACTGGCCGCATTTCAGGCGTGACGTGGAAAAGTTGTCAAACCGATGCTATACATGCCAGACTGCCAAAGGACAAGCTCAAAATACTGGACTCTATATGCCACTTCCAATTCCTAATGCCCCTTGGGAAGATTTATCAATGGATTTCATCCTGGGATTGCTGCGTACACAAAAGGTCCGGATTCTATCTTTGTTGTGATTGATCGTTTTTTCCAAAATGGCCCATTTTATTCCATGCAAATAAGACTTTTAGATGCCACCCATATTGCCCAATTATTCTTTCGAGAAGTCGTTCGTCTACATGGGTTACCAAAGACCATAGTTTCTGATCGTGATAGCAAATTTCTTAGCCATTTTTGGCGTACTTGTGAGAAGGCTTGACAATTCATTACAGTATAGCAACACGGTGTCATCCACAAACTGAATGGCAGAAAAAAGTTACAAAATCGTTACTTGGGCAATATGTTGCGATGCTTGATTAAGGAAAATCCAAGGCAATGGGAAAATGTGTTACCACAAGCTGAATTCGCCTACAACAATGTGCCAAATCGTTCAAGTGGTAAATCTCCTTTTGAAGTTGTTTACGATTAGGCCCCCGTTACATACTCTAGACTTGGTTCCTTTACCAAAGCTTCCAGGAATGAGCATCATTGCTGACCATATGATTGAAAGGGTAACCAACATTCATGGAGGAAGTCAAAAAAAAGTTGGAAGGAATCTGCCGCGAAGTACAAAGCTGTCGCTGACAAAACACAGGAGACACAAATCATTTCATGAAAGGGATCTTGTGATGGTCCATTTGTGCAAAGGAACGGCTTCCAGCTGGAGAATACAACAAGCTTAAACAAAAGAAGATAGGCCCATTTCAAATCCTTCACAAGATTAATGATAATGCATATGATCATTGATCTTCTAGACGCATATACGATCTCGAAGACCTTCAATGTTCAAGATCTGTACGAGTACCGATGGACCACCTCCATTGCCTTATTCCAACTCGAGGACGAGTTGTGTTTTTGAGGGGGAGAACTGGAATGTAGGAACTGGCCCCAAGCCAACCCACGCGGCAGACCTGCACACCACCGCCCACACGCCAAACCGCCCAAGCGCCGAACCGGCCAAACGCCGCCCACGCGCCGTTTACAGGTGTCAAAAGTCAACGACTCATGTTTATTTTTTTTCTTGTATTTTTGCAACAATTCATGTATAAATACCACATCAGGATGGATCTGTAGGCATCAAGTTTTCAAATCAAAAACCTAAGTATCTACTTCTCTGTGTGAGAATTACCTTTCTTCTCTTTGTGAGATCGCAAGTTAGGGCGCACCTAGCAACTTGCTGCGTCAGCGGGCTACCAGACTGCTTGCACATTTTTGGGCAGAGCCGCAAACGTCCTTAAAGAGACGACCTAGTCCGCGACTCAACCCAAGAACAATTGGTACCTTCGTTCCTATCTTTTAATTTGAACTTTTACAGCATTTACAAACTACACATATAAAATTCAAACTCTACTTTTAGAGTTAGAGATAGATGTTAAATCCCTCAAATCTCTCAAAGAAACCAAAATCCACAGTTTCTTCTTCACACTCCATCGATTGGATAAGATGAGGGAAACCCCTATATTTCATCATCTTCAAAGAGATCTATAACTATTAAGTTATTTGAGCTCATTTTCACAAGATCCAGTAGGATCCAAACCACATTATTCTTCTTTCTTCTAGTACCAGGTGCCTTCATTACATCGCTATGTTGGTCATCTCCACAAAAAAAATCGGTAAAGCAACCCATCTCTTCCTCCTTTTCTAAATGTAGTAGTAATTCAAACCTTTCTCTTGTGTTGTGTTTCTAGAAGTAGTAATAATATTCAATGATTGCTTTGTTAGTACTCCCCTTTTTGCTATATTTAAAAAAAAATCATGTTAAAGTAACTAATTTTTATATTATATTTAATTAATTATGACATCACCCCACCAACAAAAATCCTGGTTCCTGTCACTGCTCAGAGCCTTACCTTGTGGAGCTGCCCCAATCAGAACCAAATGCCACGGCCAACTTCTCGCTATGGTACATAAGTGCCTCCCTCTTCTCTGCCACCTCCACTTCATGCAACATTGCATCGGAGACCTCGTTGTACCCCAATTTCCTATTCTCATCCATCAATTCTCTCAATTTTGCATGTATCTCTTCAGTCATTTGTTGGCCTCCCGTCCCCAGCTAAAAACACATGGATCTCCCCACACACTTCGATCCAACTACGTCCACTTTCCTTCTTCACCCCTCTATCTTTCATCAATTTTCCTCAATCCCTGCTACTTCAACCCATTGTCCTGTAGCTGCATTGACATTTGCTAGGATCGAATATGTTGAATCTTCTTTGGGATTCTCCCTTAAGAGCCGCTGAACCCATTGCACTAGCCATCTCAGCAAGCTCCATGAACTGCACATGCAGAGAAGCATTGTTCTCCACACCGCAGCATCAGGTTCAAATGGCAATAGTTATTGTGAGCTGCTCTGCATTCTCTAATCGCCCAACTTTTGCCATAGCACTCACCACACCAAGTATTAATGCTTTAGTCCTGGTTCCAACCCATACTTTAATCTCATACAATTCAGCCATTTTTCAGCTTCATCAACCAATCCTACATTGTTACATGCAGTGAGGATGGCAAGAAAGCTTAGCTCTATCAGCAACTACTCTCTGATTGTTCATCCTATTAAACAACTCTATTACAGAATCCAAACCCTCAAACTCTATAAAACGCAACAACTAAAAACTGCCACATTTCAAAGTGCCAAAATGCATCTTTCTTGTGACTCCAACTCTTCTGTAAGTGAGCCATCCATTCAGTCTTTGGGTTTAGGATTTTGTTTGGATTGTGAGTCATTCATTGTTTGCTATTGTGCATTTGTGTATTTGTTTCCATATTTAAAGTATAATTGTTTTTTTTTTTTGCATTAATCATTTAGTTCATCCCTTGGTAATGACAGTAATTGCGATGGGGATTTGGTGGTCACTAGGGCTCTAAATGGTATTTTTCTTATTAGAATGTAGGAAAATAAGATATATGAATGTTGTTTACATCCAAATTGGCTAAAATATTGCTTAAAAATTTATAGGACTTTATTGCACAAAAAACTTTCTTGAAGTATTTGTTTCCTTTTATTTGAAGATTTATCATGTCTGCTGTTGGTCGTGAATGTGGTGGGGGAGATGGAGGTGATAAAGGTCATAGACGACCCATGACAGTGCTGCTCGAAAGTAGAGAGTAGAAAGGGCAAATACAGGTAGAAGAACGAAAAAAAGAATGTAATAAAATAGGACAAATAAGTAATGAGGAAGATGAAAGATGAGCAAATGAAGATTCAATAGATCCTCAATAAGCATATAGACAAGTCATTGTATCGCAAAGTCACCCCCAATCATAAGGGCAAGCAATTTGAGTGGTGCGGGTGTTGGACATGAAGGTGAGGAGTTAGAGGGCATGAGAACGTGCCTTTGGATGAGGAGGAGGCATGAGATGATGATGAACAACTGCAGAAGAGGGTAAAGATACTAGACGAGACTCTTATCCCGCTGGTCATGTGGATAATGGTCCACATTAGGTCGATTACCATAGCTTATTTCTCGTGCCATTTGGGATGGTGAGTCCGGTAAGTTAATATTTTTGTTGGTTAAATTATATAAGAATGTTATTTATATATATTTGGACATTGAATTACTTAATGTATATGTTTATTGTATTTAGGTAAGAAAACGGATGCGGATGCGGTGCCGGCATCAATATAGGAGCTTTATAGATAGGAAATTGAAACATGAGCCGAAATAAGTTAAAGAGAATTAATCTATAATAGTGATCTGTATCCCTTGATTAAATATTGTAAGGTACGTCCTGATAATGTGACCATTTGTGCTTCGTGGAGTGTTGGCAACCTGAGACCAACACTTTTCACCTACCTTTTGGAGATATGAGCATCAACCTGGATGACGTTCTACCATATAACTCATTTGTCGATTCTTGGTAAGTTGGTTAGAATGACGATGAAATGACGGTAGATGAATGTGTTACATTATTGGTGGATGGTTCGGTGGATTGAAAGTAAATAAAACAAATGTCCATGTTAGGAAGCGTGACAGATCTGTGGAAATGAAATTTATTTAGGACCACTGTTGTAGACAGGCTACAGAAGCTGATTATCTTAAAAGGAGACAACGAGTGTGTAGGGGTTACTTGTTGTTTCTTTTGGGTGTGACTATATTTGCTGATAAAAGTGGAACAAAGATTTATATTGAATATTTGAAGATGCTGATAGAGGTGGATGATGTTAACAAGTATGCATGAGGGGTAGCAGCTTTGGCAGTCTTGTTTCGTCAGTTGGACGACGCTAGCAGAGAGGGAACGAGGCAAATTGCTGGATATTTGCCTCTTTTGGAGGTATGTTTCAATTTTTTTTATTTGTTCAATTACCCTCAAAATATATATGAATTTATAATATTTATTTATGTTTTTCATTTATAGGCATGGATATATGATCACTTCAGATTCTGGGGTAATGCAAAACTAACGTAGGATGCTAGACTCCCCACCATGGCTAAGTGGGAACCCCCACAAATTGTAGGGTTTGGACTACCAAATCATCATTTTAGGGAGAATCTCAATGACACATGAAGAGGTAAAAAATGCATCTTTAAGTTCAATAAAAAAATTTTTATGTTTACCAAAGCATCCTTCACAACCTTTACCTTTGACTCGTGCCACATTGCAAGCCACAACTCTTATTAATCTCAAGCTCCATCAGTAGGTATTTTCCTACCTGTTTCAAATGTTTTCGTCATCATAATGAAGAAATTTGGCTATTTCATCGAAAGCCACAGTTTTCGTTGCCTGGAACGTTGTCAATGTCGTAAAATATAATCCTGTATCCAAGACGGAATCTGCCCCATCAATCTGTTGTTATGAATTTTTGGCTTTTCATTTTTTATTAACAATTTCTTAGTTTTGCATTTCATTTCTTCTTGTGTCATGGAGTATTCGTGTCTCGAGGGATCCCTTTTTATGGACCTCTCGTGCTTAGCCGACTTCTTACTTTTAGGTCTCTCATTTCCAGTTACAAGTTGCTAATGATTTCAATCATCACACTGTCACCCGAGGAACTCAACTCTATAAGCTTCCTCTTTATAACCAACATCTGATCACGAGTTTGACACATTGAACCTATTCATAAGGGCGTCGACCACTGGGTCTATAATCACATCGCCACATTCATTGAATATGTGTGTGCCAAGTGGAAGCCAAACTTGTCTATGGTGCGTACTGAATTTGTCCTGTTGGAGTTAATAACTTGTAAGTTTCATGAGCGCAGGTAATCTATGAGTCGTCGAAGTTATACACCACACTTGACAGAGTAAACCCTCACACTTTCACACCTCCGAATTTTGAATTGATCAAATCAATAGCCCTGTACGCCATCGACCCATGAAGTAAGCCAAATAAAGTGAAGTTATGGTTAGTCTTCACCTTCGTCAGACTATGCTGAAATGAAGACTCTATCATGATCGGTTGGATTTTAATCATATCATGCATTTTTTCAGACATTAAGTAATGTACCTTGTGAATTTTTCAACGAGTGCTTCAACTTCGAGTGTACACCTTCAACTCGATCTGTTGTCCTTGTCGAAAAATGTAAAATTTTATCGGTTCAGAACTGACAAAGTACTCCTTATTGGGGATACTAAATTGTCTTGAGATATTCCAAACACTTTGGGTATTTTGCCCATCTTCTATCCAAACTCAATTGTGGCCTTGTTCCATTTATCTTTTTGTACTGATAAATACAAATCTGAAAAAGAATCTATAAACTCGGCCACCGAATCATTGTCCTCAAGTGTCTCTTACAGTTTTTCTCACATTTGTGTTGATGTGCCATGTGCACAATAATCTTCATTGATTTTGAAAAAAACTTATTCAATAGCCTTAGATCCAAACTTAGTTCTCTATCAGTCACAAACATGGCTTGGCAAGTGGGGGGGGGGGTGAGGTGTCTGCTAAAAATTCTTGCAAGCATTTTATAATGCCCAAGCGTAATGAATCTTCATTCTCAGAACACATAAAACAAATGCAACATTGAAGGCCTTTCTAGTCGACGTCACACCAACAATCTCAAACAACGACATCCTATAACAATTCGTTTATACGTGTAATCCATAAGCAACACCGTGAAAAAATACTTTGCCAACTGAATAGATTTAGGATGTGGCGAAAAAAGGATGGTGACTCTATTTTTCCTGATCAATAGAATGTCACTTTATTGTACTTGTGCGAGCTCAACAACTTTAGAGTTATGTTGCAAAATCGTCTTGGCTTATTTGTCGAGTACCTTTAGCCGACACAATACATTGTAAATATGCTTCAAATTAGAGATATTATTCGGATACCATCTCTTTCAGTTGAGACAAGATGTTGCGAGGGCTCACACCAGACTTCGTCATATTCTACACATTAAATCATCTCCTTTACATTCAATTTTCTAGCAAACGAATGACCAACAAGTGACTATGTTCCGAGGATGATGTGGGTTCCACATGTCACTTGCAACTTCCAATGGTCATTCTCTCCAGTGGGACCATTCTCACTGAAATTTGCACCCACACTTCTTTAACCTTTTATCAGGTTCCCTCTTCTTCACAACCAAAAATGATAATTCATTTCCATAATTGATTAACCGGTTCCGATTTAGTGATCCATATGATGCCTGGACCAAGCTATCAACACAAAACCTTGATGGGAATATTTAAAAAAAAATTTAAACTTGTTAATAACAACAACATATTTATAACAATAGAAAAATGAATATAAGTAAAAACTTACATACCTCGTCCGTAACAAATAACTGACTATTATTGGTACTGACTATCATCAACTACCAATACCAATGACTTTCTTCATTGTTTATGTGTCACCGATCCATCAACATTATCATTCAACTTTTTTGCATAATGATCAATTTATAATTAGTTTGATATATTAATTAAAATTTAATTTACTTTACAACAAAATGACGATTACTTCTAAATGGTTCATCTTTGAGTTCTCAACATCGTTAAAAGTCATCTCTATATCTATATATTAATTAAAAATGTTATGAACCAATGCATCATACAATAATCAATCAATTATTTTGAAAAAAATAAAAAAAAATAACATTACATGAAAATTAGATGAATTTGTTTTTTTTATGCAAATTACCTTCCATTGAAATGGATTATTTTTGCTCTTTAAATTGCTCATATTCTTCACCCTTAAAATCTTCATTTTAACATCATTAACTTCACTAAATCCTTTCATTTTTATCTAATGAAATCAAATAAGTTCTTCTAAGTGAAATCTAATGGAATGCAATCGAGGAGAGAGAAGATAGGGAAGCGGAAGGAGGACGGGGAGACAAAGGGTTATTGCGAAGAGGAAGAGATATGAAAGAGGAGGAGGACGATGATGATGAACCTTGCGAGGAAGTGGAGTTTGGGACGATACGCAACAATGAGGTGCGAGAGATTGAGGGAGGGAGATGCGTCTTTGAGTTTCGAGTTTCTTGGGTTCTTTTTTTTAGGTTTTAGTATATTTATTTGTGGCGGGAGTATTGGTTTTTTTTTTTTTTTAAAGCTCCATGTGGGCGATGCCACATGTTTTAACAAAAAAAAAAAAAAAAAAAAAAAAAGGACGGGCGGAATATCCGGCCGAAAGTTAACTCGTTCCAGCCAGCTCGCACTTCAAACGGTCGCCCCGTGTTTTCCAAATCCTGGACAAAGACACAAACCCGAGTGTCACCGTCTGTCAACGTTGGGACAGACACAATTCAATCAACCACGGAAAATTCTAGGGGTCGAGGGAGGAACGAAATCATTCCGTCTCGAGATAAGTATCATCGCCACATCACAAATTTGATGCGCTTATCTCGAGGCGGATGGGTGGTTACCACCCGTCCCTCGCCCCCTTCCCTCGCTCCCTCCCTCGCTCTGTAGCAAAGCTCATCAACCACATTTCCCTTATTTCTCTTCTCTTCTTTCTTTAACGTAACCGCTGAACCGCTAGCCCACCATTACCACACCTAAACAAACCACGAATCTCTCTTTCTCTCTCCACCGACACCTCTCTCTCTCTTTTTCCGCTTTACTTTCTGTCGAGAAACCAAAACTTAGGATTTCGATCGATCGATCGATCGCCATTGCAATGCAAGTTCTGAAAGACAAAGTTGCAGACAAGCTCTCCAATTTGCTGGCCGATTCTCTGGTTTCGTCTCCCAATCACATCGTCCCCCAACACATCGAAGAAGAAGAACCAATTCTTCCATCAGATCCTCCCAAGGTGATCATTTCCTACTTTTTTTTTTCTGATTCATTTCAGATTCTCTAAACAAGTTTTCGTATTTCGATTTGATCTGATTGTTTTGTGTGAGTCTGTGAGATTGATAATTGATTAGGTTTTCACGTAAATCTTGCCAGTTTAGTGTATTTTGCTCAAAGAATGAACAAGTAGTTGCATTTTTAAAGAATAGTTTACTTCATTTGTCTGCAATCACGTGTTTAAACCAGTCAGTTTATTAGTGTTTGTGTTATTTTTTAAAGAGTTACTTGATGGTTAAAAGAAAAAAACAAAAAAAGAAATACACAATTTTACAATTTTGGTTTGCGGTGTCCAAGTTGTATACTGAGATGGAGTTTCATATTTCAAATATTTTAGAGAGAGTAAGAATATAATGTATGGATCCTGTGTGAATAAAGTGTACAATGTGCTCATGCTCTTTTCATAGTTCCAATCTTGAACTAACTTTCAGATAGATATTAAATATCCTGATTCACTTGTTACAATATATTCTTATTGTTGTGAGTGTGATATCAATGTCTTTACATGTGTAGGCCAGGCCATTATCTACTAAGGAGGAATCCTACGCATCTCAGAAATCATTATCTTCCTACCTTTATTCTTTCCTCCCAACAGCAAGTTCCGATGGACAAAGGTCTAACAAATGTCAAAACTGATTATAGGAAACCATCTCTTCCAACCAGATGGAGAAGTAAATCCTTTTCATGGAAAGAGAAGCCTTTGGATTCCAATGAAGGACATGTACCTTCAGGTAAAACAACACTAGAAACCTGTAAAGAAAATGAAACTGAGGTGAAGGTGACGTTGGTAGAAAAGAAATTATCAATGACTCGGATATGATCAGAAAGGAGCATCCACTTTGCCTCTTTCAGTGAAGTCAATGCCTGATCTTTTGGATGACTCCACATTTATATCTCCAGTTTTGTTTGAATTTTTGCAATCCTGTCTTCCAATATAGTAAAAGGGTGTCAATGGGCCTTATTATACAGGTACATCTGTCGAAAGAATCAATTTTTCATTCAAATTGATAGTATCTTCATGTTTATGTATCTCGCCTCTTGATTCAGTATTTGTTGTTTCAATTGAAGGGCAGTACGGCAAAAGATGGAATATCACTTCGTACACTTCTGCGCAAGAGCATGGATTTACCGGTACTTGCTTGCTGGTCAGTTTATAGCTCATACTCTAATATTTTATTTTTAATGGTAAAGCAAAATCTTCTGTTTTTAGGAGACACCTTCTAGTGTCTGAAATAGATGTTACTTATCAGTATATTTCATTCTTTTTCGGCTACTTGTTTTTACGGAATGGAGATTTTGATATTAGTAATGTTTTTCACCTCTAGATTGCTGGAGATAAGCAAGGTGCAGTTTTTGGTGGGCTCTTACAGTCTCCCCTAAGACCTACTTCGAAAAGAAAGTATCAGGTGAGTTATTATCATCCTTTTGAAGAGAACAACATTTAATTTTTCAATGCCTAGAATGAATGCCGATCTCAAGTTATTCTATTACTTATATTCTGCAGGGGACAAACGAAACATTTGTCTTTACCACTATATTTGGTCAGCCAACGCTTTTCCCCGCGACTGGTAAACGAATCTCTGTATCTCTGGCTATTTATTCTTTCAAGGAAGATAACTTGGAGCTTCATTTTGAATATGTTGCTTCATATGTTATAGAATTAAAGCTTCTTTCACTAATAAGCTTTGTGCATTGTCCTTTTTGTTTCGAAAGGCAGTATGGTCTAGTTAATGTTTTTGCTATGCAGTAGAAATATATTTGAACTCATTCTTAGTTGTCTGCAAATGCCTATGTTATGAGCAATGTGTTACTACTGTGCGATACACGATATATGTTGCATGATAATGGTAGAGAAGCAGATATGGGAGAGAAACGCTTCTGGCATTTGCTTGGGTTATCTGGAGAGAAAGGAATAACAAAATTTTCAGATAGCTTTGGATAGAAGTTAAAGTTAACTTGTGGGTTTGGAGGTACTCTTGGGGGATATTAAAAGAGTCTTACTGCTCATGTATGGTTGATTGGGTCATGCATGATTGATTGGGGAGCTTTTCTGCATAATAGAAACACATGATGTAAAATTTTGGTCTAGGTCTAGTGAGCTTTCATTAGATCCTAGCTTTCCAATACAATTTCTGGTTGTTTTGTGATAAAAAATAATGGTAATGGGCACCAACATTACAAATAGTTACCCGATTCTGCAATACACACCTGTTTGACTTGTCCGAGTAGGCCATTTTATAGTGGTATAAGTTAATAAATAGTTACGTGTAATATAATGTAATTTATATATGTCAGATGGTTGTGGAATTTGAGTAATTATGGAATGTGTTGCAAATGTATATGAGGTGAGTTTGGTGTGGATAGGGTTTGAGATCGGGGTGGAAGTGATCAAACGCCCTACACTCCTTTTGGAAGGCAGGGATAAGTCTTATCAGTGGTGTGTGTGTGTGTGTGTGGGGGGGGGGGGGGGGGGCGGGTGGGGGACCCTGAGGGAAATGTGATGGAGCCCTGAGAGAATATACTCTGAGAGAGTTGTTTCTTGCCTTATTTGGGTTTGGCATTTATAGCCAATACAACCCAAAAAGGAGGTGAAAGTGTCATTCTGTTACAATCCCCATATGATGCCAGTGTCACATGTATAATAGAGTTTATGAGTTTGCTGACAAATCCAAACACGACTATCCTCTGCCCTGCAATATGAATGAATTGTCAAGTTGCTGGCCTGAGGCAGAGGTGCGGTTGGGCCCTGAGCATCATAGTTTGTTCCTTCTAAACCAAATCCTATGTTTCCCTAGTTTGGGTATAAAACTTAGTCCTTACACTTGTTGATGAATAAGCTTTGTGATTTTGTCATCGACAAAGGAATTTGGAAATTTTAAGGTCAGGTCTTTCAATTTTGCAATTTTATTTCTGAAAGAAGTAGAAGGAAATTTTGAAACAAAGCCTGTAACTCCTGAAATGTCTAAATCAGCACATTGTACTTGTTGGTTATATTCTGGACTGACAGTATGACAGGATTTTTGATTTAGGTGCAAATCGGTACTACTATTTGTGTTTGAATGACTCTGGCACTTGGTGAGGGGGTAACTTTCTCTGTCTTTGGATGAAAGATCTGTAAGTTGTTATTCTTTTGAAACATCTGTAGCTTGTATGTTGAATTCTCTGTGATAAAGCCACTAGTAGTTATTCAACGTTTAAGTTTGGGAATTCTCTTTGAATAGGTTACGTGGAACAAGCGGACCATGTGAAAACTTACGGGAACTTGTGTTGGCTCACAGTCAAGAATTTGAACTGAAAATACGTTGATGGTGATGTGTTTTCTATCTATGTGTTTCCCATGCGTGTTAATACCCAGTAGTGTTTGTTACACAATTACGATCTGAAAGTTGTAACATTTGCAGCAATTTTTATTTCCTTTTCATCCATGCTAAATTTAGTTTATTTTTATATGGTATCAGTCTGGTTCCTTAAACTTGTCTCAAATATGTGGTGTCAAGTGCTTAGATTTTTAATATTTTAAATTGACGTTTTGTTTTTTGTTGTTAAGTTTAAACTTGAAACTGCACATAAGTCCTTTTAGAAAATGACCAGTTTTTACATGTTAAATGTCAACACAAAAACTAGAACTGTTCTCTAAAATGGATTCCCAAGGAAATGGCTCTCAAGTAAACGGCAGATTTTCTCTAGAATGGATTCCTTTGCAGTCAAACAGACTCTAAGGTGTGTGAGAGTTAGGAAGCTGTGGTGTACAATACCGTTCATTCTTAAGAACGAAGACATAGCATAACATGGGGGTGAAGAAGATGAGGTCAATTTTGGAAGGTTGGACAACAATGCGAGGATCACGAGGAATTGCATCGGTGAAGTAGTATGTTTGGTACGTATCTCTATCTGTTGGATAATACGGATAAGACAATCATCCATGTGTATGGAGCAAGATCATATATTAGTAATCTTGAAAAAGAGACAGGAGTCTTTGCTGGCTGCAGATCTGGAGTGTAATGGCAGTCTTGGTCCACAGGTAATTGGGCAATTGGAGCTGTACCAAAAATAACAGATAAAGATACTGTGGGAGCAGATCTCGAGGCAATCCAATGGATGCATGGGGATGAGAGATTTTTTTTAGAGGATCAAGAGAATACTTATTGTATCTAAAGAGGAATATATGTCAAGGGAGGAATTTGTAGTGTCTTATAGGTTTGCAATATTTGATACACTTGAAGTGGAGCATGTGTCACACAATTCAATGATGGAGAGCTTTTGGTCTTGTTACTAGCAGGCCGAGTAAAATTTGTGGTCTGAATTGTTTGACCAACTTGTGGAGGTCTCTGGCTGTTAGGGCATATGGGATCGAATGACACGTGTCATCTAGTAGTGGTGGGCTTGCTTTGGGTGTTAACTGTTTCAAGATTGATCTGTTGGGCTTGATTTGAGATTGTGAGGTGTGGAAAGTCCAACAGCTAAGTGGGGATGAGGGGAAAAGAAAAACAGAGTAGGAGGTAGTTTGAGGCCCATTTCGTTTATCTTGTGGAGGCAATCTGTAGTGGCTCGTGATAGTGTAAACAGGTTGGAGGAGACTCAATCCCATAGTGAGAAGAAATCCTGATACTAATTCTAAGAAATCTGTGAGTGGGGACATGATGTGCACTCT
>QNQO01008393.1:0-83270 GCA_003290165.1 Berberis thunbergii | reverse complement strand
ACGTTTGGTGCTGATAAGGCATAGAGATAACTATTGTTATGCGTGGTCACTTGATCGAAGTGTTAGTCGACGTGCGATGTCTCTTGAGGAAATTAGCAGCCCATTGCAAGGTCTACAATGCTGTAAGGAGAGTGTATTCTCAGAGTGATGTGACGGAGCAATCTGACTGCTCATTCCTTTCAATCCCCTCTCACACTTCACTGTTGTCTTCGGAAGGGGTTGAGCTCTCATATTCTCTTACCCTTGTTGTACCTTGCAGATTGCTCGCATCAGAGGGTTTGCAAGTCTTCGGTGGACGCTGTCCATAGCAGAATTGTCTAAGCGGGTCTTTTACTTTAGTTCACACTGTATTCAGACGTTTATAGTGCTCAGTTTTTGTATCCGTCTTAGGGCGCTTGCAATATGTAGCCTTTTGTATCTGCCTCAGGGCGTTCGTGATATGTAGTTTTTTGTATCTGCCTCAAGGTGCTTGTTGTTACATCTTTCCGATAATCAATAGAGTTTGTTTGTTTGTTTGTTTTTTTTTTTTTTTTTGTAATTCTTCCTTTATTTCTTAAATGATTGCGAATGACATAAGCTTTTTAAGAACTAAAACTCAATATTGACTATGGAAAGGGAAACAACCAACTTAAAACTAACTGTTGACGGAGAGAATTTGATCTTGGTATTTTAGTGAATTCAGGTTGCTCTCGCGGATCGTTTAGTGGATTGTCGAGGCATTACATAGGTCACTGAAGAGTAAACCTTGTAGAATGGCGGATCTTTGCACCGACAGAATGTCAGGAGATGTATTCCCACTTGCCATGGACTTTATGACTCGCATGGCGGAAGAGCCAATTGCTCTTGTATCGCTTGAAAATGATGTTTCTACCGTCTTTTTGCTTTGCAATGGTTCAGGCTGCTCAGCATGATGTAGATGAATCTAAAAGCACTCTATCTCTTTCAGTGCGATGTAGTGGAAGCCTTGTGCCGTAGGTTGTCTCCTCGTATGGTTCTTTCGAGGGCTTCCCGTCGCCTTCGGTTTCCCTTTTAGTGGTCCTTGACTCCTCGAGGTTGATGTGTTTCTGGACGCTCTTGAGGAGCTCCACCATGTCAAGAAGTGGCTCTAAGGTGAGGTCCTCGAAGAGCTTTCCCTCTCTGAGGCCCACAGTGAATGCCATCATAGCTGTATCATCCTTGCACCTGTCGACGGGGGTCAGCTAATTGTTGAAGCACGTGACATACTCTCAGAGCGTCTTGTCGGACCTCTGCCTTAGGGAGAGTATGTAGTGCGGGCATTTTCTAAAATGTTGGCTCCCGATGAAACGTGTCAATAATTCATTTGCCAATGTTTTGAAGGAGTCGATTGAGTTCGGTGGAAGGCCGTGGAACCACGTCAATGCAAGGCCTTTGAGACTGGTGGGAAGGTTCTGCACATGACGGATTTAGATCCTTCCTTGAGCGCCATTACGTGCTGGTAGTAGCGCAGATGGTCAAAAGGATTGGTGGCCCCGTCATAGGAATCGAGTTTCGGGGGAGTGAACTTTCTCGGAAGTGCTTCACTCATGATCATGTTTACAAAGGGTGGGATGGAGAGGTGATATAGTACGTTCGGGTTGTGTGCTCCTCTGTAGAGAGGGTTCCCAAAATTGAGCTTCTCTGTCCTGGTGACTGGATCGGCGTTAGCTGCGCAACCTCCCTTAGGCCAATGGGAACTAGCAATGCCCTGGCTCTCCTCTTTTTGCTCCCTATTGTCCACTTGAGGCAGAGGTCCGTGTTGTTCCTGGTCTGCATTAGCATCAGGTGGATTCCGTCATGTGAGAGTCTCTACCGCCTTGATGAACTGCTGTATTTGAGAGGTCAACACCTTGATTTTTGGGTCCACCGTTACTGCCGTTGGTGCAGGGTCATGAGTAGGCTGCTCGTGCATGACATGAACTGGTATAGTGACAACCGGAGTGTTGGATGTGTCCTCTGGTTCGTTGTTGCGTGACCTGGTGGTCACCATCTCTCTGGGATTTGGTAGGAGACGACACTTAGTGTAAAGTTAAAAACTATGTCGTCCCCACGGACGGTGCCAAACTGATGCAGTCGATTTTCGCTCCCTGCTTTGACCCTGTTCCAGCTGACTTGCACAAGTAACGCACATGAGCCACATACCATCATGGGGTGGTCGATGGCACTCCGATGCTAAAGTCAGACAGAGATCTGAGAAGGTGAATGTTGTAACAGAGATAATGTAGCGTACCTTAGCTTTCCAACCTCATATCTTATTTATAGTGCAAAGAGTCCTGATTTACCAGACCATCGTAGGCTAGTTAGGGAAGGGATCTTCGTGGAGACCCCTATCTAATTAAGAGTCGTGCTGTAGGAGGGAGTTCCCTATTAGCTCTGCACTCCTAGATACGTGGGAGATAGTTCCCAATCCAAGACAATCCATAGAAGGGAGTTCCTTGTGTGGAAGGTACTCTAGTGTTTGCTTTCCTATTTGGAAGCAGAAAGCACACTGTAGTTGCCCATTTCCGAAGCCGATCATCAAGATACTTGTCTGAAGAGGACTTATAGGTATCATGGATAGTTGTGAGACGTTGTGGGCCTAGCATGCTGTGAGAGTTCGGGTCCGCTTGGCGGACTGAAATTGAGCGGGCTTAGATCCACTTGGGCTGATCTGTTGTTGGGCCCGATGCTTGGGCCCGTAGTTCCTCGAGATCATCATGACATGTGTTGGCTCAAGAGTGTGATCAATTTTTATGTATCCATATATATATATTGAGGACATGGAGTTGAATGTTTAGTAAAGTTAGGGGTCTACACTCTACTGGGCGATCCACTGAAAATTCTAGCTTATATTTTTTTATGACAAAATACACCAATCATCACGGCCGTACATGTGGCATAAAGACTCATCACGAGGATATAACGTTCAGCCTATTGGGCCAACTCATAAAGCCTAGTAAGAATAAAGCTAATTTAGAGGCTAGATAAGGTCTGCCAATGAGGAGACGTAAACAGGGCTCGTATTTAGGCCCAAACAAATCATTGAATCCAGGGCCAATACGAGTTCTCTCATAAAGAAGAATGTTGCACAAAAAAGAACCATGGGGGGAGTTACGCCTCCACAATTCATCTCCATTAAAGAGAAGAATGTTACAAGTAACATCTCTTTTTGTTGAGCCTCACATGCTTAAGTCACACAGAGAGTCAACTGCAACCATTATAAAAGGTAGAGGGAACATTCGAAATAGGTATGCAACTTTAACCGAGTTTTGTCCAAATTTACTTCATTCTTCCAATAGAGTTACTGACTTAAGCTTCGGAGTGACTTAATAGTTGTTTTGCAGGTCAAACTCACTGGGGGATGATTTTTGGACGCATTAGTTTGGCGTCTTCCGTGGGGAATGACAAGTTTTCTTTCTAAAAACAAAATACACAGTGACAAAGCTCACCATAACCTGATAAAATTTCAACAAGTCGTCAGAGAATATGACATAGTCTGCAAAACCTCAACTTGGTAATGGTCACGACAACTTTCTTACTGACAATAATGCAGCTTACGAAGAAAAAACAACCCGGATCATCGGATTAGTAGCACCCGAAAATGCGTATCCACAACATGCAATAACCCAAACAACCCATACATCAGGTGACACTGCCACGGATCCTCGGGTAGACCTACTAATAGCCTAGATGAGTCACATAACAAAGATGCTGGAGAAGATCACCCAGGAACGCATTCAGCTAGCTGATCCTGTTTCAGGCACCGCCACAATAGAACTCTGCCAAGCGAATTCAAGAAAGTGACAAAGTCCCAGTAGAACCCAATAGGGAAACTTTGAAAGAATTGAGCTCCCTCGAGGCAAGAATCCACTGTGTGCAGGGATGCTTATAAATTCAGTTTAGGATAGGAGTCACGGATCCCAACATACTATACAAGTTAGCAAAGTCGCCATTTTCTGACACTCTCATGAAATCGGTGATGCCGAAAAAGTTCACTCCGCCAAAGTTTGAAGTATATGATGGTACTTCCGACCCAACTGATCATCTGAGACATTTCCCACCACATGATGGCCCTGAAGGAAACCACAAAGTCAATCTTATGTAGGACATTCCCAATTAGCCTCACATCCACAACAATGAATTGGTTCAACGGTCTACCACCAAGGTTTATAGATTCCATCCAGCTTTGGCCACCGTTTTATCACCAGATTCATCGGGAGCTAGCGGATGAAGAAAGAGCCACACTGCCTTCTGCATATCAGACAGAAGCCCGAAGAGACAATACGAGGAATATGTCACCCATTTTACCAATGAATTGACAATGATTGATGGATGTAGTGATGACACAACAGCTGCAATCTTTGTGGACTTCTAAAGGGCATAGTTGTCCTTCTAAAGGGCATAGTCGTCCTTCTAAAAATAGCACAAAACACATCCATTGAGGACATGAAGGCGGCCAAGAGGGAAAATGACCAAGAAAGAGAAAGTTTTTCAAGGGAAACTAGAAAAAAGGAGGAAAGAAGACAGGATGAGGGACAACAGGAGGGTAGCAACCCATCGAAGAAACATCGAAATGGTGAAATAAGCGATTCGCAAGGACAATAATCCGAGAAGCTACCACTAGTGCAACCTTGACACGAGGCGAATAACGAGTGTGACGAAGAATACACAAGCCATATACAACCCTGAAAACAAACAGTCGAGCCAATATACTGAAGCACATAGCGAAATGGGATAACGTCAACTGGCCGTTTAGGATGAGAGAAGACGCGAAAGGAAGGGATAAAGCAAATAATGTTCCTTCCATAAGGATTCATGGGGCATGATACCAAAAGTCTGCTACAATCTAAAAGATGAAATCGAGCATTGAGCTCAGAAAGGATGACTCGACGAGTTCATCGAAAACAACTCACATGGAAGGAGAAAGCAGACAATGTTGCAGGATCAAAAGAACAGCCTAGAGAGCTAAAATACGCCTCACACTGCATAGCCAGAGGAAGCAAAACACACGAAGAAGCCAGGAGAACTTCTCACTCGAACCGATTTATATCAGAACAAGGATATTGAGAAGACATTCACGAATGCACAAATTATGGAGAAGTTGCATCAACCAATTAATACGAGTCAAAAGATCCTACAAGGATGCAAGGTCGACCTGAATCACTAACGACAAAACTGACAGCAACATACTCAATTGAACCCTCATGGTTGACACCAAACACGGAGCTAGCATCAGCATGATTGGACTATTTGGTGCTGATGTGAGCAATGATTGGGACAATTCAGTGCTGATGTGAGCACGATGGTGTTGACAATGCCATCGGACAGTTTGGTGATGACATGAACATGATCGAACAAGCCAACACTATTCAGCACCTTGAGTCTGCCAGTCACGATATCATACATGACATATAAGGATGAAGCAAAAAAACCCAAAGCAACAAAAACATCAATCTCTAATATGAAGACCAACAACGAGCGAAGGAAGACAAGACAAATCGTACTTCGAACCAGCATATATGCCTTAACATCTAAGGCTAGTGAAAACATCAAAAAAGGGAATATCAATAAGATTACGAATTTAGAGCCCCAATTTTTTTGCGTGGACAACAAAATATATACAACAAAGAATTAGCCATACAAAAGCAATCGACGACAAAAGTCGGATACATATAACTTTTGGTCTGATCAACCATGAAGTAAAGGTTGGACACCCGAGTCAACTAAACACAAAAACTTCGAGTCGATTGAGATTTCGAGCTAACGAAGTAAAGTTTGGACACCCGAGTCAACTAAACACAAAATTTTCAAGTCGACCAAGATGTCGAGCTAATGAAGTAAAGGTTGGACACCCGAGTCAACTAAACACAAAAACTTTGAGTCGATCAAGATGAGCTAATAAAGTAAAGGTTGGACACCCGAGTTAACTAACACAAAAAGTTTGAGTCGACCGAGATGTCGAGCTAACGAAGTAAAGGTTAGACACTCGAGTCAACTAAACACAAAAACTTTGAGTCGATCGAGATTCGAGGTAACGAAGTAAAGGTTGGACACCCGAGTCCAACTAAGCATAGAAACTTCGAGTCAAATGAGATGTCGAGCTAACGAAGTAAATGTTGGGACACCCGAGTCCACTAAACACAAAAAATTTGAGTCGACCGAAATGTCGAATTAACGAAGAAAAGGTTTGATACCCAAGTCAACTAAACACAAAAACCTCAAGTCGATCGAGATGTTGAGTCAACAAAGTAAAGGTTGGACACCCGGGTCAACTTATCACAAAGTTGACCAAGATGTCGAGTTAACTAAGTAAGTGCTCAAGAAACAAGATGACTTAACAAAAAGACTTCGAGGTGATGGACACATGGAATCAACAAAGTCAGAATTACGGGAAACAAATCAACATGATTCGTGGAAGTACAAACAAAAGCAACTCTTTGCAGCAAATCAGGAAGGACAACACCAACCCGCCATTAGACGAATGAATAACCAAAGCACGAAAGCAGCTACAAAAGAATTCAAATCAAAATCCACGAAAACTACAACAAAATTGAAAAGAATATAAACAACAAAAGTTCATTTTTATTGATAATACTACTTTGTTACATCTGAAGAAGGAGATAAAAAAAGTGGGGAAGAAATGGATGCAATTACAGGATCATCATTCACAGGAATAGGAAGACTTTCTTTAGGAGAGGGAGATAATAATGACTATCGAGTGCTCGAGGGTAGAAGAAGCGATGACTATTTAGCTATTAGAACAGATTCTTCGATATCGTCATTCTCGAAAGCTTCACCAACCAGGTGACGATACCTGAACAAATCTTCACCGAGCCCCTCGATATAGTAAAAAAATTCAACCCGTCCATCAACAACTTGCTTCCAATCTTTGGCTTCGACTATACGAAGCCCTATCCTTGGCATCAGTGAGCTCATTTTTGGTCGCGACAAGCTGCCTCTCAGCGGTAGAGAAACATACTAGAAGTATCTGCCCTGACATCATTGAGTGCAACAATTATCTGTTCCACCCGCTTCTCAGCGGTATCACACATAACAGATTGCTTCACTTCAGCACAAGAAGCTTCATCAAAATTTGTTTTCTCAGCGGATAACCCTTTTCCACTTCATGTAGACATCTAACTTGGCTTTCAAAGAATCAAGCTTAGCAGCAATTTATCCCACATACTTTTCGCCTCCACCAACGACTTTCGATCAGCCCCTACAACTTTCTCCAACTCCGCACATTGCATTTTCAACACATCAAATTAAGGAAAAACATGTAAAAACACCAGCAACAATGCCGCCAATCTCTTCTCCAAAAAAGCCACTTGATCACGACCAGCTCGATCAACCGAGCCCATCACCCCTGCAGAGGCAAGATGATTCATCTTGTCCATTATTTGCCCAAGACCGTGATCGATGTGATCAAAACAGATCTAGTACAGGCATCAAAATCCTTTCCACCAATCGCCCGTGCCACTCATTTACCAACCTACGTGCACCGTCTTGCACGTTAGGCTGAGTGAACCAACATAACTTGCCATCCGACTTGATATGGATATTCTTTGGGCTAGGCTTAGTCCAACCAACTTATGGATGAAAAACATTAGGATCCGAAAGCACTGAAGAACCATCCCCGAGAGCCGAAAGGGTAGAAGGAATAACAGTAACAATGGAAAAACCACTTTTACCTTCCCGTCGCGAAGCATCTGTGGCAATAGCAGAACTAGCGGGAGCAGGAGAAACCCGATGAACAGGAAAATAAACTAAGAACTCGGCTGCTTCGTTGACATCAATAGAAGGAGAAGGAGAGTAATCCTTGAAACTCTAACTACCACCAATGTCTTTAGACTGCTCCATTGCCACTTGTAGCATTTTCTCATTAATGACTTAGGGATCATCATTAGACAACTCAACAACATCTGAGACACCATACGTAGAAAGAAGCTTCTTTTCATTATTGTCAAGTAGACGAGTCTCTGCTCCTCAGCCTCCAGGAAAGATTCACGATCTCCTTTTGCAACATCATCATGGGAAGGACTTGGGCGAGACACAACCTCCATAACATCCTGAACCGGATTCAGACAGGACACAATTCTAGCAGAACCATGATTAGAAAGTCGTTTCTTCTTCGAAACCTGACCAGGGTCTACCGACAATCGCCTTAACGGTCTCGTAGACCTCGTAAGCTTTTTTTTCTTGAAGTAGAGACTGTGATATTAAAAGGAGCATCAAGATCCGTAACATGCCGATTCGAGCTCACTTCCTAATCAATGTTAGCATTACTAATGCCAGTACGAGCAACAAAGGCCTTAGCACGAGACTCAGTAAATAAAACTTGCTCCATTTCACTCATAGTGTACAAACCACTACGCTCTAGGATACCCTTGAAAATAAATGTCTCAACAGGAAAACGATGAACCTTCGAGAATAGGTCACTGAGCTTCTGCTCCTCAACAGTTAAGTGAAGATTCTTTCGCTTATTAGGAAATCAGAATGATCAAAAAATCAAACGACCTCGCAATTGGAATTAACTAGAATTCATGAAAGTATAAAACCAAGACCGTGACCAATCACGACTATCGCCACTCACTTTCCCGAAACAAGCTGGAGAACGGAGAAAGAAGATATCCCTGTTAACCAACAGACCAACCATTGAATGCAAAACCCTCACAGTTAAATAAATGTCGGGTAGAATAGCCCTCGCGTAAGAAGAAGCCATCACCTTCCAACCATTGGGGCCCATTTGGGCAGAATAAATACCCAAAAAGTTCAGATACCCCCATAACAGCTTTGGAACCAGAAGTTGAAAGTTGAAAGCCAGAAGAAAACAGGCACAAATATAGTGCGATGTATCCAGCCTTTGGATTACAAGTGCTATCATCCTGTCCAGGCAGGATAATCTCAAGGCCAAGCGAGAGATTATAATTGGAATGAAGATTGTTCAGTGTCGCCTGAGAAGCTCTATTGGGAGAATAATGAGCCTCACACAGAGTTAGCGACTTACTACTTAGCTTATCACCAACATACATCATTGAAAAACAAAGAAGCAATGAAAATGAAGAAGACAAAGGAATGAGCAAACCTTAATTTCAAACATAGCGCGAAGATGGAAAACGAAGTCCTCACATCTCTTTTTATAGAGCTGAGCAATGAAGTGACGGTTCATGGGACAACATGCGAAATATGATGGCTTACTCGAAATCCCAAAAATGTGCGTAAAAACGAATAGGCAAGCAAAGAATAGGAACACCAACTCACAGAAAGTTACTGACAACATTAATACAAGGTAATGATGGAATTGAAAGGCAAACCGTCACGAAGTTAGGCCATGTCAGCATGCCCACAAACTAAAAGGGAGAGTAGCTGATTTGATACATCAAAATATACCGATCATCACGACCGTACGCATGGCATAGAGATTCATCACGAGGATATTGCGTCCAGCCTATTAGGCCAACTCATAAAGCCCAAGAAGAATATAGCCAATTACAAATGCCCAGACAAGGCCCGCCAATGAGGAGACGTAAACATGGCATGAATCTAGGCCCGAACGAATCAGAGCTCGAATCCAACATGAGTTCTCTCATAAAGAAGAACGTTGCACCAAAAAAGAGTCGTGGAGGGAGTTACGCCTCCACGAACGCAAATCCATTAAGGAGGAGACTGTTATAAGAAACACCTCCTTCCGTTGTGCCAAACATGCTTAAGTCACGCTGAGGATTAACACGACCATTATAAAAGGTAAAGGGAACATTCGACAAAGGTATGCAACTTTAACTGAGTTTTGTCCAGATTTACTTCTTTCTTCCAACAGAGTTATTGACTTAAGCATCGGAGTGCCTTCACCACCAAAAAGGTGGTCCTTGGCAGTATAACAGTTGTTTTGCAGATCAAACTCACGGGATGACAATTTTGGATGCATCAATATTGATATAAATTCAAAAAATATCAAACCAGAAACCAAATACTCTTCATGTTAGATGTTTTTATTATGTGCAATACAAAATTTGACATTTTGGCTAGAAAAAGATAAGGGGAAATTTTAGGTGGACAAAAATAACTCAAGATGTAGTTGAGTTCGTGCTCACTCCATGTTGATTTATGCCTCAATTAATTATGTTAAAAATTTTGTTATGCTAATGTTTGCATAACAGTGAGTGTTAAAGTGAAAGAAGAAAAAAGACAATCACAATAAGGACAAAAGTAAAAAGTTGCAACAAACTTTGTCAATTTGGTCCTTGCTTGGATAACTATTGCAATTTCCAAGTCATAACAAACTAATTTTCCAAGAAAATACTTATTTATAGTCATTGATGCTTCATCAACTTTAATACGCCTTTAATACATGCACAATGTTATTAGCAAGTAAAAGAATTGCTTGAATATTTTTATTTTAACGATTTTCTTAGTACATACTTGAAGAATTACTTTGTTATTAGTAAACATTAATTAAATTAAAATTTTGTAGACTAATTTTGTGGACTCAGTAAAATATAAATATTTAAAAATAAGTGCGGTTCATTAGGGATTCAAACTTTTGACCACACTAAAAAATAATTAAAAAGATATATTCGAAACAAAAATGGTTCACTGGGCAACATTTCTTCCCATTTTCAATCTCGTTCAATGGCTTGTATAAACTATCTATGACTTGCGTATATAAATTATAAATCATTGTAACAAGTAATTTGGAACGTATTAGACTAAAGACTTGGAAGAAGAAGAAAATTAGAACTTAATCGAGAGGTGGAGGAGAAACTAAGGTCGTAGGCCGATATCTAAATCGGTCGATCATAGGTGGAAGTTGATCGGTCAATCAAGACGTTGTTGTTGCTATTGTGTTGTTGAGTTATGATCGATTGGGAGGGGGTGGTGGTGGTGGTTAGGGCTTCTTAAAAAAGTCAAGTCAAAAGACTTTTGACTAAAAAAAATTGTAGGAAGATCAACCTTACCTTGGTTAGGTGAGGCGATGAGAGTATCTGGCCACCACCTAGTGGGTCTAGGCATCGTCCGAGACTACATGGAAAGGGTACACATGGTCCAAACACAATTTTTTCTCAGTGACATTTTATGCTTGACACATATTAGACTAAAGACTTGGAAGAAGAAGAAAATTAGAACTTCAATCTAAAGGTGGAGGAGAAACTAAGGTCACCAGTGGAAATCTAAACTAGAGGTGGGCATCCCATCTCGTCTCGATTTTTTTGGGTTCTTTTGAAATTGATCAAACCCATCCTGATCCCGTTCATTCCTGATGGGATCGGGATGAAGATTTTCAATTCCGCCTATCTCGTCCCATCTAAAATTTATTTATTTAATATTTATTATTATTATTATTAATTTTAATCAAACTACTTTTCTAAAGGAAAGTTTAGGATGTGTTGAAATTAAATCAATACATGTATTGTTTGAAAATTACTTGTTTGATTTGGTACTATTTGGTTAGATAGGACAATTATTCTTGTGGAAAATAAAGGCATATGTTGGTTTGGGTTAGTTTTGCACTATGAGTTATGTAGTTGGTGATTTGGTAAATGAACAATATTTTTCATTTTTGAACTTATATTAAAACAACTTGAGAACATTGATCCTAATTGTATTTTGTATGAATGATATTTCAACTCTTGCATAAATATGAAAGATGGATCTACGAAGGGGCTCATTCCATCTGCCATCATTCATTTGACAAACTTAAATCCATTATAAAGTAACCCTCCACAAAATTTATGTGACATTTAATATTGTTATGACTATATGTACATAAATTTGGCATTATTGGTGTGTGAGCAATGTGAAATGAAATTCTTTTGTTATTTTCACTAGAAGACTATTTAGTACATGCTCATTCCATTCTGCCTGAACCCATTTTGGATGGGATGAGGTCGGGATGAGATCTATATCATCTATATCTTGAACGAACATGATTGGATAGGGATGAGGTCCATCCCGTCCCATCCTGTCCCTTGTCTGCCCCTAATCTAAACAGGTCGATCGTGGAAGTGGGTAGATCCAACTGTTGCTGTTGCTATTGTGTGTTGTTGAGTTATGATCGATCGAAGTGGGGGGGAGGGGGGGGGGTAGTTAAGACTTCTTAAAAAAATCAAGTCAAACGACTTTTGACTAAAAAATTTTAGGCGGGGCCCTAGGCGAGTGTGGCCTTGTGTATAACATCTATTAAGAAGTAATTTTACACATATTAGACTACTTGGAAGAAGAGGAAAATTAGAACTTAAATGGAAAAGGTGTTGGAGAAACTAAGGTTATCGAGGATATCTAAATCAGTCAAGTGGAGGTGGGTCAGTTGATCGGGTTGTTGCTATTGTGTATTGTTGAGTTATGATCGATTCGATAGGGGGTGGTTAGGGCTTCTTAAAAAAGTCAAGTCAAAAGACTTTTGACTAAAAAAATATTGTGGGCAAGTGCCTGAGACTACTTGGAGATTTGCCTCGCCTTGGTTAGGTGATGCAATGGGAGTCTTTGACCACCACCTAGTGTGCCTAGGCATTGTCCGAGACTACAGGGTAAGGGTATACATGGTCCAAACACACGATTATTTTTCTCAGTGGCATTTTATTCTTGACAAAGTATTTATGCATAATTTTTTGGCCAGAAAATATGGCAAGTGATCGTAAATGTGTCTTTGCTTGTATTCAATAAAGGTTTACACATCAGAGACACATGCACCGTAATTATTCCAACTTTTGACTAAAGCCATGTCATTTTACTTCATTGATAAAAAAGCTAACTGAAATCCTAAAGATGTTATCAAGAACTCAAGAAGCCAATGAAAAGATTCATCCATGTTCTTCTAATTCATATTTCTTTAGAAAAAAAAGTTTGTGCACCAATTATATTTAGTTTGGTAGTTATGTTTATTAGTGTCTGTTTGTAAGGATTGCAACCCCACTAGATGATTGTTATTTAAAAAAAAGTTATTTATAAAATAAATTATAGTTCTCATTTAATAATTATTCCTAGTTAACAGATCTAATTATTGGAAAAAAATTTTGTGAGGATTAAAGATGGTGCGTAAATGCTCATGTACACATATTTTGGACAATTTTATTTTACATGCTTGCATAAAACCACACTCGTCTCAATGGGAATCTCAAGTGGATATTTTATGAGCATCCACTAGCTCTCATGAGTACCACCAAAATTTTCGGGATAAAAATTTTCCTTGTAGCTATTAGGAAAAACAATATTTTAGTGAGTTTAAGCTGACAAACTCCAATCCAGTCTAGGAAAGACAATTTCCACCATCTTTGGACCTTTATTACTCGATTTTCACTCGTTTTTGAGTTCCCTTGCTCGATTACCGTCGTTTTGAGCTTTGTCGTGGGAAAGTGTAGGGTATGCACATATGCTTCACTATTATGCCTTGAGATATGATGAACAAGAATAAAAGGGGGTGAGCTATCTCTTTTGAAAAACTTTTGCGGAAGAATGCAAAGATAAGCAGCTATATGAATACTTTGTTGTTACCTTGTGTCCAAAATAATCTCCTAGACCTAACCACTAATAAAACATTCAAAGATAGCTGAGAGTATGAAATGATTCAACTCTAAGTTTGGTGGCTTCACAAGTCTTGAGATTTAAAACCTGATTTAAAAAAAACACTTTTGCATAGTAGACCCAATACTTGATGCACAAATCAAACGAGTTAAACTATGATTTGTAAAACTTAAAACGTGCAATATGAGATATAAAAAAATAAGATAAACATATATGCATAAGTAATGTAAAGAGAGGGGAAGAGACAATACCACACACAAATATAATGAGTTTCACAAACATGGTTTAAATGACCTAGATCAATTACTTCCGTAGTTGAAAGGGCTCGCAATCCATAAACTTCGTTTACTTGTTTAAAATAGAACTACATTCTCAATGAACATTCCATAACCTCGAAAGGTCAAGTTGTCGCGCTCCTATGAGACTTACCGACACAAACCAAGTATTCTGCTTTGTGAGTCTTACGAATATTTTGGTGATCACCAATGGGATGCAACCACAACCAAGTCTTACAGACATGTGCTTGGAATCTCGAAGATACGACTTGGTCTAATGTTCGTACTCCACGAGACTTACCAATTTTTCAAGGATCACACCATCATGGAATGCAATACAACCAAGTCTTACCACTTGCTTGAGATCATTAGGTGACACACTTACTCTTATAAATCCACTCCATGGATTCAAGAACCCACTTGGGGTAAGTTGACTTTAGCAAACTAACAATCAAAGAAGTTGTTTTAGTTGTGTTTCTCAAATAGATTGATTAGAAAAAGATTTAAGCTCAGATCTGTTTCACCCTTAAAAGTATGAAAGTTTGGGGTGACAATGAAGACTTCTCTCCAGGGCATTTAGATCTCAAACAAATAAGTTGTTTGGTCTAGGTTAAGCTCACAACTGAAGCCTTAGATCTTTTTTTATTTTGAAACTCACTCAAAGATGATATGGAGAGATTTCTTTTTAAACAATGAGGAGAAACTTGTTCTTTTATTGTTGGATCTTCCGTTATTGAATATCTTTCACAAGTTTCTCTTGAATAACAAAAGTTTATGAAGATGCAACTATTTATAGACTGATACCGGAGAGGTGGAATAGACTTTGTTGAGATCACCTTATGCTTTTTAGAGTGACTATTATCATAACATCTCTTTGCTTTATCAGAATTGTCTTCTGTCGATAGTGACATATCAGGGGTGAAGTTGATTTTGCTATGCCCATAAATCTTTTTTAAAATAAAATATTTTTTTGTCACATGTGCAAGGTACTTTGGCACATGACCTTGTACGTTGACATAGACATGTCCTTTGGGCACGTAGGCATGTCTCATGAAGGAATATATACCTAAGAGCATATCCATTCTCACAGGAAAGGGTATCTCCAATTCAAATTTTAATTTGGTTATCTAAAATGTTTAACATCTAAATAGCTTGGTTCTTCATGTGAATTTAGGCCATCCTATTTTAGATAGTCTTCATTTGCCTTTTGATTGGGTCCACCTTCTTGGACTTTCTTCTTGAAGCTTTGAAAGTGTTTGGCGAACTTTCATATCTTTGACTTTAGTTTCTTCAGTACATGCCGTCCTTGGTTAACTTTGACTGGCACATGACCTGATTTGATCTTATTGCATTGACACCTTTGGTTTAGCCTACATAGTCACATTTGAATGAGATAATATCATCAATAACTCAACCCCATATGCACAACTTTATAATTCAGTCATACATTTTTAATCGCTCCAGTCAACATATATTGGTTTACCAATACTTGTTTTTGTTCTAATTTACAAATAACATTTTCATCGAGGACTTTAGAAGCTTGTTTGAGTGTGTTTTGGAAGGAACAAATTGTGAAAGCTTGAATATGAAACCTTTGTGGGTTCTCAAAATGTTCCGACAACTTTCAAATGGAGGTTGTTTGAAGATCGATTGGGGGGGGGGGGGGGGGGGGGTTTCTGGGCCATTTGACAAAAAAAAAAAAAAATCTAGAGAAGTCCATTTTTTGCTATTCAAGGATATTAGGTCAATTTTGTGGGTGATATTTTGTAGGCCAAAACTCGCAAACATTTGTTTTTTTGAAAGATATGATAAACAAATATTTTTTGTACCACCATGCACGATAGTTCTGATACTTCCGCTCAAGGACATTTAGTCGAGTATCTTCCTTTAGTGAAGGTTCCGCGCTGAACTTGCAAGAACTGAAAATTTTCTTGCATGGTGGTACAAGTAGGATTTATGTGTGATTTTTCAAATAACAAATCAAGGTGAGTTTTGAACCCATAATCTCAACCCAAATGTTTATTGCCTTAGTTACGAGCAAATCTTTATTGCAAACGGGATGATCGATTGTTGTAGAGAGGAACAATTTAAGAAGACCAAAGGAAGGGAATTTGGTCTGAGAAATAGACAAACTTTAGGTTTTAAGTTCTTTGAACGCTTACAACTGAACTAGACTAGCCAACAACAAACTCGCCTAGATTCCGAGTTTCTTTTATTATTATTATTTTTTTATGTTTTGTTCCAAATAACCACGAAAACCTTTTATTTTCAGCCAACCTCTTCAAAGTTGTTTGAACACCTTAACAACCCACAATGACTTCATCTTCAAGCTTCCAAGGTTTATTCATTCTGTAAGACACTCAAACAAGCTTTGAAAGTCCACAACACAAAGCTAAAAATGTGAAAATCAAGCCAGTGTTCTACAAAAGGGTTGAAATAGTGCATCCCAATAGAGGATTCAAGGGAAAAATCTCCCATCCCCCAAGACATATCTCGGGAACTCCATTTCATCCAAAATTAGAGTCAAGGTCACCCTTCATTACTACCCATGATTTAAAATTTCTTTATTAGGCGGATCTATAGCAATATATAAAAAGGAATAATATCTTGGATATATCGGTCTTTTTGTAGACGAAGAAAACATTTTTAGGTCCAAAATCATGGATAAGTTCAAATGTGTGAGATATTTCAGGGATATATCAAAATATCGGGCATTCTTGTCTTGTGTTTTCAATTATAGAATATCCGTTTGAAAATAAAAATATTGCAAATATCATATATGTTGACCCATATCATTAAAAAATAAATTGACTATTTTAACAATTTTATGAGATTTATTTTTAAAATTCCCACTGTTTGTATATAATTAATTCATACATTAACATTTTTAACTTAGATGAATGATATTCAAATTTAATTGAGAAGGAAATAAAACTCAAATTAGTTTGTACATCTTTACCATATTTTCTCTTTCAAGTGAATAAACTAAACATGATGACAGATAACGACCGTACGCATGGCATAGAGATTCATCACAAGGATATTGCGTCCAGCCTATTAGGCCAGCTCATAAAGCCCAAGAAGAATATAGCCAATTACAAATGCCCAGACAAGGCCTGCCAATGAGGAGACGTAAACATGGCATGAATCTAGGCCCGAACGAATCAGAGCTCGAATCCAGGTCCGACATGAGTTCTCTCATAAAGAAGAACGTTGCACCAAAAAAGAGTCGTGGAGGGAGTTAATATTCATAACACCAAAAAAGAATGTTGCACCAAAGAAGAATGTTTTAGACATGAAAACAATAAAAGCTGAAGAATAAATCGTCCGCAAGCTAATATTCATAACACTTATAAAGGGAAAGGGAAAGAGAAATTGAAAGGAAGGTTTAAACACTAAACGTTCGTTGAATAATGAATCTGAACCAAAAAAGAGGGAGCTACAGTGGAGGAAGTAGATCGGCCAAAAATTCCTTTGGATGTGATTCCCAGAAAACCTCTATTCGATCAAACTATTATGCACCATGAATCTAAATGAGGTCGAAAAGGGCAGTGTGGTGGAAAGGTGCCTTGTCCTTAAAGTAGTGATAGTTGCACCTGGTGGTATACAACGTGATTAGACAATCATCCGAGTGAAGACACTCTTAGCGTGGACCACATTTTTTTTTTACTCTGATGCCTTTTTTTGCTCAATTGCAAGTTTAAAGTGTTACTTGTTATATGCATATTGTGTTTACATCTTGATTGTTTACCTAACTAATAAGTAAGGAAATTTGTTGATAAACGGGTTAGGGTAAGTTACTTTTAGTTAACGGTTCATCCTCATCAATTCGATGTATTATTCTTATTTCCTTCATTTTGGTTACTATAAACCGAATGAATGGATATCCTATTACAATGTTTCAAGGTACTGAATACAAAAATACACTTTGGGTTATGCATTTTATACTATATATGCTATGGAATAATAATGACCTACTTTCGTGCCACTGGTATTGTGCCCAATTAACCCTCCAAAAAGGTGTGAAGTTATAGCTCAAATAAATAATCCAACAAATTGGTCCTAACAAGGATTGAATCCCTAACTTGTGACACCATCCATTACAATGTTTTATTTTTTATTTTTTATTTTTATTTACAAAATCCACCCCTGCTAATCACAGATCGGGGATTCGTGCCCCGCTATGACTCGTGGTAAGTTGAGGATGGGTGATGGAGCATATCAAGGTATTGTGACGTTGCTCAAAACAATACTCACATTGTTTTTAGACCTCCAATATTCTACAATGGAAAGTAGTCAACATTCGGGTGAAGAGAATGGGCCAAATTTGCTACGAAAGATGCGGACTAGCAGTCAATTTATTCAAGTTTTGATGTCATTCTCTTGTTGTTGTCTTGCAATACCTCATTGACATTTGGGTCAATGTTTAAAGATGCATCATTATATCGCAAGGTCATTATATTTGTCGTGATGAGGTCGTTCAAATGAATTTACAAATTGATGAGATTTTAATTTATTTTATATTTATATTTTAGTTATAGATGATGCCATTTTAAGGATTCTCAACAAATGTAGATTTCTGAAGATATGTATAAACCTTCCTATGTCATGGCACTTCACTGTGGTTGCAAAATCCTGATTTCCTAGCAATGTTTTTGGATTTCAAAAATAATATAATTCGGCAAAAAACACTACACCAAAATGCCCATTTAGCTACACGGAGGTGGCCACGGCCCTAAACCGTTGGCTTATTTGCCACGGCCAGGAACCGTGGCTATAGTGGCCAACGGCCTAAAACCGTGGCTAAAAATGGCTTGGCCACGGTTTTTAGCCGTGGCTATAGTGCCCAACGGCTTAAAACCGTTGCTACAATGCACGTGTGTTGCACGTAAAAGTGTGGAGAAATGGTCACGGTTCTAAACCGTCGGTTTAATTGCCACGGCTAAAAATCATGGCTATATCTGCCAACGGTTTAAAACCGTAGCTAAAAACAATACACAAAAAATTGCAACGTTTGAAAACCGTGGCTATATCCGCCCACGGTTTAAAACCGTAGCTAAAGAAAATAGTTTCACGCTTTGAAATTGGAGGGAGCAGTTTCGCGCTTTTGGCAAAAATTTGGGGGAAAAACAGACATGGTGGCTGCGCTTTGGCGAAAGAAATTGGGGGAAAAACACAGTGGAGAGGAGAGGAGATTTGGCAAAAAAGATTGGGGAAAACTAGGGTTTTCGCCTTGCAGCTCCCTTTCTCTATTTTCGTTTCGATCATCTTCCGTTTTCTTCCGAGATGGGCAAATCTAGCAAGAAGTCTTAAGTAACACTTCTACCCCCTTCTCTTGTATTTCTGATTCAATCGATCGATGTTCATGTTTCTGATTCAATCGATCGATGTTCTTGTGTAGGTCGTTGCAGCCACCCCTGTTTCTGCAAAATCTTCAAAGAAAGGTTTGATTAGAATCTTCAAAATCGATCGATGTTCGATCCGGACTGATTCTTCTTCTGATGATGTAAGTGTTTTTTGTTAAAACATTGTTAATGGAGGCTTGTTTTATTAGTCTGAAGATTTTTTGAAAAAAATTAAATCATACCTTTTTCTATATGGGGTTTTGTTGATTCGGTGTAGGAGCCTGTTGTTCCTTCAAATAAAAAATTTGTTTTAGTTTCTAAGAACGCTTCTGTTAAAGGAAAGCCTAAAACCAGCAGTTCTGATTCTTCATAGTCTGATTATGATGTGAGTGCTTACTCATTCTTGATCTAACAATCATAGAAAAAAAAGTGTTTAAATTTTTTTTTTTTCATTATTTAGGATGTTTTAGTGTAGATTTACAAATGAAAATTAGAGTGTTTTCTATGGGAGTTGTTTCTTGTGTGTGTTGTAGGAGCCTGTTGTTAAGAAACAACAACCAGTATCTAAGAAACCTGTAAAGGGAAAGGCGAATACTAGCAGTTCTGATTCTTCGGATTCGGATAGTTACGATGAATCTGATGACGTGAGTGCTTGGCTATACTTAATATAGTTTTTGCACGTACCATTATTCTCTAATGTGACTTTATTCTATTTGGTTAGATAGTGATGATTCTAATTCTGATGATGTTAGTGCGGATACTCCAGTTAATCACTGTTGATACTTGATTGATTTGATATAATTGCTATATCCATTTTATATCTGCAAATTTGTTAGTTTCTTACTTTAATTTAATACATGAGCATTTGTCATGCCATTTTAATTTAACAACTTCCTTGGATATCCAAATAGTATTGACATACCTTCAAAAGCATTGAATCTAATACCTACCCCATACCTTTATTCCCTTTTCTTTGGATGTTGAACATAATCATTGATACTCTTGTGGACCATGTCAGAGTAAATTTCGTTTGCATTTTAAAACCTATTTTATGTGAATGTGTGTTACAAGACTTACTTCAGTGCTGGATCCTTGTAGTAATTTTCCTTTTGCTCTTTCGATGCCAATTATCATTTTGGAAATTTGATCTTATGATGTGTTGGCTTATTCTTAGGAACCCAAAGCCAAAGTGCCAGCCAAAAAGTTACCTGTGGCTGCAGCAAGGAATGGTTTTGTGGCAGCCCCCAAGAAGAAAGAAGAATCAAGTGATGATTCTGATTCTGATTCTGATGATAGCTTTGATGAAGAGGAGGCAAGTTCTAGCAGTGTCAAATTATTCTTGTGTGTTTATCAAATTATTCAAGTGAGCTTTGAACTGGGTAAGGGTAACATTATTTTCATAGTTAATTCCAAAGATGAATTCCTAAACATTAAACGTATGTAAAATCCTATGAAAATATACTGATATGTTAATAAAATTTTTGGCTTGTTATTTAAAGATTTCTGATAAACAAAAAGTTTAATGATATTGTTTCTTCTAGATTGATGTTGCAGATCACGGGAAGGAGGAATTTTATGACCCTTTTAGACGTTCTACTGCAGATGTAGAAAGCTCTAATGCAGATGTGCAAGATATTCCAGGGTTTTCAACCAGAGGGAGGTTTCCTGCTGATGACGAGCTTCAATTGTCAGCAAAAGAATGGGCTTCTTTTAAGCGGTCATTGATGCAGAAGTTTTCTTCCTCAAAGCTGGTCTCCCTTTCTGCAGTAAGCTTTAGCTGATGCCTAAAATGTACTTTTTCAGTTTTTTGGTACTCTTTAAGCTATGTACAATAAAATGAAAACACTTGTTTAATATGACCTAACCTGCATGGCACTTGTGCATTTTTAAGAGGTGTCTAGCTTAGCCTCCTAACCTAGTTAGTTGTCGAAAATTTCTGAAGATAGAGGTTACTGCCTGTGGTTAGAGTCAAAGGCACATGAGCCATTGAACTTCCCTTGAGTTAAACAAAGTTCTAGAAGCTTCCTTGGCTTCTACCAAAATTACACTTATTAACCCTAGTTATCAATATTTTATGATATGCATGATACTATACATGATACATACACCATATCTTATGATAAACTGATATAGGATGATGCACCATTCTTGTACAAGTGACGTGAATGAATGGATGGATGATAGTGATAGTAAATAACTTGAATAAGTGTTTTTAGGACCTGCTTGCTCGAATAAGTTTTATTTTATGTTTTATTATATGCTTATATATATTATACCTATTATTTATTTTTTCATGCTTAAATAAGAACACGATAGAGTATGATATATCTTAAATTTGGTTTTCTGCTACACAGTATGTTTAACATTTTGATTACTAAGCCAGTAAGCCATTAATATATGAATGAAGCAAGTAAGGTTAAAACAGTCAAAGTTCTTCTACTAAGAGGTTCTTAAAACAGAAATACACACACCTTCTTAAGAGCTTCTTGTTAAATATCATTTTTATTTAGGGGTTTAATATTTGGAGAGGGAAAAAAATGAAAAGCAAGAAAGTTCTTAATCATATGGGAGTAGTTAATTTAAATGGTGTGCCTGATAGTTGATTAGTTAAATTGGTTCTTTTAGATGCATCCACTGTGAATTTGTGACAAATGATGTTCTGGGCACTTTGTAATTCGTAAAATAAAATGTTTCTTTCGACAATCATTATCCACACCAAATAATAACACACACATACATCAAATGTACTAAATGTCTAAATCATTTAGTCAGTTCTACAATGAAAATAGAAAAACATGAAGTGGTTGATTAGACACGCAAAATGTTCTCACCCTTTGACAACTTTAATCATGGAAGTAGCTTGTCATTGATCAGATTATTATGTTACCATTTCTGGACATATCTCGTGTATTGGCAGTGATGCTGGCAAAACTAAAAGAAAAGTATCTGTTATTGCTTCTATGACTAACACAATGCATTACTTATGATAATAAATATTAAAAGAGTCAGTTAAACTTCAATTATATGTGTTTGACACACGAAGGCAAGATTAGCCATAAAAATTTAGTGACAGAAGAGAGTATTTCTGAGAGGTATGAGATATGGGTATAGTTGCTGATTTAATTTCTGAAGGACATCTAATGATTTTCTGAGTATATTGCTCTACTCCTGGAATCATTTGTAAAAACTTAAAGGTATGGGAAATGTAAAGTTAATTTTTAAAATCATGGTTATATCTAATTGGTCTAGTGTTTTTGATTCCCTTTCTTTCGTCTATGATGTTGGGTCCTTGTTACTCTTGCAGATATCTGATGTAACAGTCAAAGGTGGCAAGGGTATGACTTCATTAATTATCTGCAAGTTGTTCTGCATGGTGGAAATTATTTAGTTCATTTGGCTCTGACTTCTGATTCAGAAAGATGCTGACAAGAATAGCTATAACGATTGTATCTTACTTTAGTTATTTGGTGTGGTCTTTGCAGCCAAAGAGAAACCATCTACTAGCTTGCATTCAGAAGAGCTAAGTGAACCGCAGAGTGTTTCTGAACCAGGTGTCAGAGTTATTACAAGACAGGAGTATGTTTCACGATTATGTGAGCTAAAAGAGGAAATCAGTCGTGCATGGAAGGCTGATGATCGTGTAACATCTTTAAAATTATCCGTCAAGGCAAGTACTCCAATGTCACTACATGTTTCAATTGCAGGTTTTCATGTTAACCTTATGAATATATGGACTTCCATTTAGCCTTTTACAACTACATACGTGTATTTGATATACGAATTCTTGAAGAAGTTTTGTTTTTAATCATTCTCTACTTGACTACTCATCATACACGTGTGCCTGCACATTTATAATGTCTTTACATATATTCTTTATTTGATAATTCTTTATTTGTTGGTAAATGACGGTACCAGTTTTTCATCCTATTGGAGTATGTTCTACAATCCTTTCCTGATCTACTATGGACATAGTATGATACTGTTTCTTGTCAAGTTATGATTTCAGGTGGATTATGAGGAAGCTATTTTCTTATGGCGAGAAGAGAAGAAAGATTTTCTGCTATGGACTGTCACTTTCGTTACTACATTATTTCTTGGTATTGAGATTGGTGTTCTAGCTGGAGTGAGTATTTAATTCAGTTGAGGTTAATGCTTTAATATTTGAATCGTCCTATCATCGAAATGACTTATGCTTAGGAACTGCGGTTACTGCTTAATGAACATGGAGATAGTCAGAGTCAGGTCATAGGCCTAAAATCTTTTATAGTTCTCATGGAGAATGCCTTGACGATGTCCCTGTACAAACTATTGTCATAGCTTAGAGTATCTCTAATGGGAGACCTTAAATCCTCCCTCAAAATTGAAATGAGATAGCTACTGTTTGTTGGGCTCCTTTCATCTCTCTATTTAGCAGGTGATAGACCCGGAAAACCGAACCGCTATTCTCAAAAATATAATTGTTAGAACTCTTCTAAAGACGACAAATATAATATAATTGTCCCTACTCTGAACCTTGCACTGAATTTAAATATAATTTTTGTTCTATGAATCATTTTTGAAGCCCCTACCCTGAACCTTGCACTGAATTTAAATATAATTGTTAGAACTCTTCTAAAGACGACAAAAGGGGATTTAACATCTGATTGGCCGGAAAACACCTAGTAACTTCTTTCCAGTTTGTAATGACTAATGACAACTCCATCTCTCTTGGATGCTAGAAAAGCATATTTAATTCAGCAGACTTTCATATAATTAAATTTCTTTACAAGCATGATGTATTCGATGGATGAAACTAATGTTTCTATAAGCTTCGGAGAAATTTGCTCTTCATATACATTTGTTTATTACTGTTGTGTTATTAATATGATCTAGGAAATTCGACACTGTAGGTGGGGCTTTCACTCGTGTTTGTCATCCATGAATCAGCAAATCCACATATTGGTGAGTTTTTTTTCCTAGTTTGGGTTGATCTGGATATTTGTACCATATTAATTCCCATGGAGCAACTATTTTCTTATTGTTTGTCATTTGCACTATGAACATTCTCTCTGTGGCATATCTGAACATCTGAACACGTATTAGAACAATCATGTACTATCTAGAATTGATTCTGTGAAAATATTCTGAAGTATGCTTTCTGGTTTTCAATGCAGCTATATTGGGACGTCTTCCTGGAACCACTGTATATAGAAATACTGAACAGTACCCAGAAGCATACACTTACAATGGCATTGTGATTGTTCGGATTGATGCACCAGTTTATTTTGCAAACATAAGTCATATAAAAGATAGGTGAGGCTTAAATCCCTGAATTAGATCAACTAACAATTCTGAAACTCCTCAAGATAAACTGTCAACACGTTCAGTTAAAGTGTACTTACCTAATATTACATTATGCTATTAGGCTGCGGGAATATGAAATCAATACTGATGGAGCCTTAAAACGTGGACCAGAAGTTGAAAGAATATATTTTGTGATTATCGAGATGGCACGTAAGTCTTCCATCTTCATTATTGCAGATTGCAGATGCATAAGAAAACACCCAACAGACAGAAAGAAGTTACTCATTCCATATAGTATATCTTTTCATTCACTTAAATGCAATCTATGTAATCTACTATGAATATCTATCTTACTGATACTTCTAAGGAGCGTAAGCTCATGAAACCTTTTCTTTTGAAAAATGTTAGTAACTACTACATGTTGATCAAAGAAGAGATGAAGAGACTTTCATCACTAATTATGGGTTACACTGAAAAACCCTTTCTAAGTATCATCCATCCATCATTTTTTAGTGAATAATGATAGGATGCATTGTTCTTTATGTAGGCCAAGGTATATGGACATCTAGGTAACGCACATGTGGCTAAGTAATCATCATCGATATCAGATTCTCTTTACGTTCTTTGTATTACTCTTCAATTTTCTCAGTCTTTGGATGTGATCAAAGCTTGCTCGAGGACAAACCAAAAAAGGCCAGCTTGGGCCTCCTTCAAAATGTCTATTTTGGATTTGCCCCCTCGAAAGGCATTTAAATAAATTTCTATTCTTTTGTAGCTGGTCCCCTTAAAGTGCAAAATACACTAAAGGCTTTTAAGGGGGCCACATGATTTTGAGTTTGCTTTGGACCTATTTAAAATTTTAGGACAAGCACAGAATTTGATTGTAACAGATTCCTAGCGAGGTACAGAATGAAACTATTCTAAACTGTTTAAACATTGGACATTGAACGTGTTATGCACAATACTCTTAATTTCTATTGCTTTCATTAATGTTGAATTCCCTTGGTGAACATTTAAGTTATGCTTGTATGCTTCATTTCTTGGGGCTTCAGTGTCTCATTTCTTGGAGCCCCATGTTTGGTAAATAACAAACTAGATCATTGTCTTCTTTGAATAAGATTGTTATATTTTCGTCAAAGAATTAAATATGTTTTTTTTACACGGGCTGTTGTTCGTTGGTCATGTTCAGTTCCTGACAATGGATTTTATATGTTTCAGATCTAGTAAATGTCTTTGAAGTGTTCCTTCCACAACTTCTTCTATACCCCAATCCATCAGACCCATTGAATGGAGAGGCTGCAGCCTTGATGATGCATGATAAAGCTACATTCGACCAAAAAGTGAAAGGTTGTGTTCGTATATCTTCTTTGATTATAAATGCTTTGCGTGCTAATTTGATATGATTGAAAATGTTTTTATAGATCTACTTTCATTACTCAAATCAAATAAGTTTTCCAAGTTAAAATATTTGCAGCATTGATTCTACTTGCCTTCCACTGATGATGAGAAATATTTGGCGAATTGCGCTTTTTTTATTTATTTATTTTAATCTTGTGGCTCTTTCCTTTTTACAATTATCCAGAAACAATGACTACTTCGCCTTCTCCTATTAGGTCCAAACTAACATTTGTATTTAAAATTTTTCATTTGCAAATCGTTAAATGTGATTTTGTTTCAGTTTTTTCAAAGTTTCAACAAAAGGTCACTTTAAATTTTATCAGATAGTAACATGGGGATTAAAACTTTTTTTCTGCAGATAGATGGAGTTTTGAGGCTCCTCAATTTGCTACTCCCTCCTTTATCAGTAAACACTGGAGATAATCCGGCGGTAACTGAAGGGGAAGGGATGATCCGAACACTGTAGCACAGAGCGCGTCCCAGGCAGGGTGCGCTGCAGTTTCAGCGTGCTCTGCATTGCAGACAGAGTGCGATGTTGATCCAGACAGAGTACGATTCAGCGTGTCTGCTGTACGTGCTGTTTCTGGCCGCAGCGGGTTTCAGCGTGCGCGGTGATTAAATATGGCAAGGGCCCTAGGGGACCAAGTGGAAGGTGGGAAGCCAACATGGCCTTATGTGATTCACGTGCACTATGCAGATGCTGGAGAGGCAGCAGCACATTTATCCGGTGCCTTCAATGTCCCAATGGTGCTAACCGGACACTCATTGGGCAGGAACAAATTTGAGCAACTACTGAAACAAGGGAGGCACTCTAGGGAGGACATTAACTCAACTTACAAGATAATGAGAATAATTGAGGCAGAGGAGATGGGCCTTGATGCTGCTGAAATGGTGGTAACTAGTACAAGGCAGGAAATAGAAGAGCAGTGGGGTTTGTATGATGGTTTTGATCCAAAGCTGGAGCGGAAACTCAGGGTGAGAAGAAGAAGAGGAGCGAGCTGCCTTGGCCGAAACATGCCACGTATGGTGGTATGTACTTATCTTCGTTAGCTTAATTTTTGCACGCTAAATTATCCTTTTCTGTATTGCATGGGATACTCGCACAATTGTCAGAGTCTGACTTGAATCTAGAGCATCAGATTCAACAAAACCCAACATGTAGGATTGTTGGATGCACCAGTACCTCTTGCATAGATCAAAAGGTAAAGAAGAAAATTTCCCTCAGCTTTTTAAACATCAACAATATGAACATTCTGTTCCTGGATGGTTGCAAGATAGATGAAAAAAGCAAATCAAAGTGCTAAAATATGAACATTCAGTTAATGCACACCCAAACCATGATACAACAAGATAATAGTCTCATCTGCTTTCAGTTCATGCCTTTTACTGTTGTTAGTTGTTACTACGGTGAATTTTTCTTCAACTATTCTGTTCCTGTGATCTGGCCTTACAAGGAAGTTTGTTTTGCTTGTTAACAGTGAGTTTCAACTCATTCATGAGTTGTGCTTATATGTACTATCAGCATCTCAAAGAACTGAGCTTGTACCAGCAACACTTGGAACTTTGCATGCTTTTCTCTCGTGGATCCCCCTAGGCTATATCTTTGAATCCCCCCTGGTGTGTACATTAATCCCTGTATCTCTGTGACTAAAACTAATGGAAAAGAGAGGAACACATTTACATAAACATATGTGTTAGTAATAGATCCTACTTTTTCAGATCTCACTTCATCCTCAGTATTGTAATACATTTTCCTCACTTCTATGTATTGAACAGCTGGAAAGATTACTGAATTTCTTCCCGGTGGGATCATATAGGAATCTGACTCTCCAGTGTTTGACAGAGGTAAACATGTTTTCCTTCAATATAAACAACACTTTAACGTAAAACAGTAAACTGTCCCATTCAGGAATATTGGAACAATGGAGGTTAATGTCACATTACGTCTTGTCGTGACGCTTGCAGGTTGCCACCCTTCAGTTTGGGGACTTCTATGATGTGCAATATGTCAAGATGTATACTATCTTTATGGTGCAGTTACAGGTATCATACTTCTGAGTTTTGAAAACATTTATTATTATAACTTTGGTGTGCAAACTTTTGGTTTAAATCTGATTACTTTTGTAGCAATATTGATAGATTTGATTATTGATGTTTGGCATAAACCAATTGCTGACATTTTGCCTTCGTATGTGATGCTTTTAGACGATTCTTCCACCTAGAACAAACATCCCCGAAGCTTATGCCCAGGGTTCCAGCGAAGAACAGGCGAAATTTTTCTGTCATTGGGATTATGATCAAGTTGTGTGTCCTCCGAGCATGTGTCTAATTCGATTCCTTTTGTTTTTCAGGCATTTATTCAGAATCTGGCCCTTTTCTTCACTGCCTTTTTTAAGGTACAGTTCTTATTATTTGTCTTTTTGTCCTTTTCTTCTTTTCTAATTTTCCCTGTCTTGATTTATATATTTTATTTCTTATGCAGTCCCATATTCGCGTACTTGAATCAACTCCAGAAAATAAGTCTTTACTTCTCTTGGGACTTGAATATTTGATTGGTATCTCATATGTTGACGATACCGAGGTTTTCAAGGTGATTATTCATATTCTTTCCTTGCTGCTTCTTGTTCTACTTTGGAAATTGTTACAAAGTAAAATTTATCTACTTTTATCTGATACACAGGTATGAACCAATTCCATTTCCGAAATTTATCTACGTTTATCTGATTTTGGGATGATACAGTAACATGAACCGACTTTTCTTTTTTCCTTAGGTATGTGTTTGGAACACCATAGATCAGCAACAGTGGTGGAAAGAGTGCAGTGCCTCATTGCCTACTCCCACTAGCCACTAGGCGAGACTCAGCTCCACCTGTGGGGATTTATCTGCAGTTTCACTGCAATGAGACACAGTTGCTGGTTGTCCATGAGACAAGACTAGCGATTCATGAAGTGTCTCATGCATCTGATGAAGCACCTGATGCGAAACAATTTCAAATTAAACTTCTTAGACAGGTATGCCACTTGTAATCTAACATATACAAATGGTCATTCCGTTTTTAAATTGCTTGCATTCGTTGTTGAATTCTACTTTGTTCTTACCTTGGACAGTGGGTGCCTGAAGATCCAATGATCCGGATCACATGTGCTAGGTATTCATGTGATGGAGAATCCATTTATGCAAGCTTTGCAGATGGAAATGTGGGTGTTCTAGCTGCTTCAACACTTACACTGAAGTGTTGGATCCACTCTATGGCGTATATGAGGTATATTATGTTACAAATAATTGAAATATAGTCTTCCTCTTCTTCTTTCTTTTGTTATTAAACATGTGCATTTTCAACAGGGAGATCGAACCGAGTGTGCATCCTCTGGTGGTTGCAGCCCATCCATCTAAACCCCACCAGTTTGCATTGGGTCTAAGCAATGGAGGGGTTTATGTTCTCGAACCTCTCTCAACTCATGGGCAATGGGGTACTGTGTCATCCAGTGAAGACGGTGCAGCACCAGTGGATGCTTCTGGCTAACATCTATGTAATGAAGATCGACAGTACAGAGTGAAGAAAAATCGATAATAAAACCAAAAGGCTTTTTTTTTCTAATAAAGAACCATGTATTTTTGTTGTTCAACTTGTATGATGGTTGTAACTGTTTGATAATAAATGAACCATGTATTACTTTGCCTCCATTATTTGATAGATTTTGACTCAATGACTCAAAGTCATTTGATAGCCAAAAAAAAAAAAAAAAAAAAAAAAAAAAATTTGCCACGGTTTTAAACCGTGGCTAACTATTGTAACGGCTAAAAACCGTGGCTACCTTGCCACGGCTTATAACCGTGGGCAGTAGTAGCCACGGCTTAAAACCGTTGCTAAAGCTATTGCAACGGCTTAAAACCGTGGCTAAACTTGCAATGGTTTTAAGCCGTGGGTACTCCTGCCCACGGCTTAGAACCATTGATAAGATTTTGGCAACGGTTTATATCCGTGGCTAAATCATCAACCGTCCTCGAGATAAAACCGTTGCTAATATTTTAGCCACGGTTTTTAGCCGTTACTAGGGATTTAGCGACCCCTCTACAGCCCACGGTTCTAAACCGTGCCAATGGGTTACCCCCACGGTTTAAAACCGTTGCTAATGGCCATTTTTGGTGTAGTGAAAGAGAATTTTTTTTCTTAAAATACATCTCACAGTTAATTAATTAATTAAATAAAAATGAGGTCAACAATAATTTAATAACCAACACAACCCTTAAATGGACATAAACACAAGTTTACTGGTATCATTGAGATTTTTTTAATTTGGCAAATTCCATGAAGACCATATAGCCTTTTACATTGCTGTTCACACAAATCAACAATGACTCCACCTTTGGGATCAAGTCCAACTTCATAACATCCACAACCCGCCATGCTCTAATTAGCTTAGCTGCCCACCACAAGTAATATCAAACATTAACTATTAATTACCTTTGCTTGCTTACTCTACCCAATAATTTGGTAGTGAATAAAACTAATAGTTTAGGAATTACATAATGTTTAAAATAAATTATTATTTCATTTTTTTGGTGGATTGGATAAGGGTTCCATAAAGGTAAAAAAATGCAACCTTTATAAAGAGTTAAGCCAAGCAAACTTGCAGAAGCAAAAATAATCAATGCAATGAGAAAATAAAGGTGGCAACTTTTTGACACCACCAGTTTTGTTGAAGGACACCACCACCGCCTACTTTCTGAAGAACACCACCACCTTTCTAAAGCACATCACCAAGTACTGAAACACGCCACCAATATAAACTCTGAATCAAAACATTTCTCCCTCCCTCTTTGATGAACAACTCTCACCCCAACTTTAAATCTTCCCTCCCATTCCCTTCCTTCCATTACTCTATTATTTTCCCTTTATTCTCTTTTCTTACTCCTGCTACTCAACTCTCTCTACTCTCATTCCTACTACTCTATTTTTCTACTCACTGTTTTGGGTGTGAAGCTGTGATTAGTGTACGATTAGGTGTGCCATTTTGTTGTTGGATTTGGTGCAATTTGTTGCATTTTGCTTCGATTGTGTGACTGAAGCTGTGCGAATATGTGCTTCTTCATCTTCCTTGCTTGTTTGTGTTCTGCTGTGGTGGTTCATCTACATCAATTTTGTGCATTCAACCAAATCCACAAACTCACGTAATTTTGAACCCTAAATCTCCATCGACCCTAATTTTGCCCTCATTTGTGCGATTGGATTTGTTCCCTTATTATGGCCAAAATGATGAACTGTATCATTTTTTAAATGTTTAGAATAGTAAAGATTAACAAAGACGTTGCATCTTCTTTGATTGATGGTGGTGGTAGTGATAATAGTGAGGGTCATCCACCTCATTGATGAATAATGATTATCTCTAATAAAAAAATCATTGCAAGAAAGAATACAGAAAACACGAAGGAGAAAAAATAGAAAAATGCAAGAACGGAGGGAAAAAGAAGATAAAATAAAGAGGAGAATGGATGAAATGGGGAGTAATTTGATTGAGGTAGAAGAAGTGATGATACTCTTAATACTATCATAAAGTGAAGCCCAATCACAAAGTTAAGGTGGTGTGGTTGGTGAGGGTGTTATAAATGAGGGTGAGTAGGTGGAGGAGGCAGAGGAGTTGGAAGAGGGTGAAGGGGATGAGGAGGGTGAAGGGGATAAGGATGAGGAGGCGTGAGATGAGGAGGGTGAGGATGACCAGGAGGCTAATGATGATGACGAGGTTTGGAATGAAGAGGGACCAATAATTTCTATTGAACCCGATACTGATGAAGATGAAGAACATAACAAAGTTTTGTATATATCCCAGGGGTCCCAAAGATGGCTCCATAGTAAACGAATATGATGTCATGCTTCTCGGCCTATTTTGGTGGGTGAAGAGTTAATTATAATATTTGTGAGTTCTAAAAATATGTAAATTTATTGTTTTTATATTATTTGGACAATGACTATTTTTCTCATTGCTTATTGTATTTAGGAAAGAGGCGAATTGAGATGTCAATATCAATATAAGAATTTTTTAGTTTGGAAGTTGAGTAAGGAACTAAGAAAAATAAGGTCAATGTTATATAAGTATGGTCTTTGTCCTTTGGTCGCTATTGCAAGGATCATGTGGACAGGGAGACCATCTATGCTTTCGTCGAGCGCTGACAACTTGAGACCAACACATTTCACCTCCGTTTTGGAGAGAAGACCACCACAATCGATGACGTCTATCTATCACTCAGTTTCCAATAGTTGGTAAGCCGGTTATTGTGAAAAAAAAATCAAATGAAGTCGGAGGAATGTGTGAATCTGTTGGCGAATGGCTTGGGGATTAAAAAGAGTGAAATACAAAAGCATGTCAAGAAGAATCTTGGTTTTGTGGATATGAAGTTTATTAAGGACAATTGTTTTGAAAAAGCGAATCCAACTGATTCTTTTCAAAAGAAAAAACAAGTTGTTAGGGGTTACTTGTTATTTATTTACGGGATGACTAACTTTGCCGATAAGTCTGGAACAAAGGTTTGCATTGGATATTTGAACTTGTTGATAAACGTGGATGATGTTGGGAAGTTTGCATAGAGCATAGGTACTTTGGAGTTATTGTATCGTCAATTGGGTTGTGCTAGCAGAGCGGGTACAAAGCAAATATCTAGATGTATGCCGCTTTTGGAGGTATATTTAGACTTCATTGTTCAGTTATTTACCCTTTTAGTGTTTAAGATATTTAACTAATTAATTTGATTTATTTATATGGTTAGATATATGATAAATTTAGGCTTTGGGGTACCACTATGGCCTTTAGAATTAGCATCTCCCAACCATGGCTAAGTCGGATTGCCCCAAACTTAGTGGGGTCGTGACTGAAGAAATCCTGACTCATAGGGAGCATCTCGATGATATCTCTCCTAAAGAGGTAAAATTTGGTTATTTAAGTACAAGTTTGAGCTCATCTCGCTTTTCCCATTAACTTTTTTTTCATTTTTCATAATTTAATAATTTTCATTTTTGTATGGTCAGGTCATTTGGGATCCTTATGTGAAATCCGTGAAAAACTCCCCTTCATAGCATCACATGGTTCAAAGGTTGTTTGTTATGCCCCGACGTCGAAGAACCATATCACCTAGATAGAGTGATGAGATAGATAAGAAGGGTGTATGTCATTCCAAATCCTCCCATTCGAGTCAAAATGAAGAATAAAGATCGATTTGGCTATAACTACTTGATCAAACACGAAATGTTGTCGTCGTTCACTGAAATTGCCAGAATCATCTCGTGTCAACTGTCAACCAAGGTGAACTGGTGAAGCTTCCAAGGGATTGTAGCGAGGAATACTTGGAGTGGTTTTATGACATTAGCCATCTTTTCATCCAACCATCGAGGACTAGGAGAATTTTAAAAACAATTGGATCCTCGACCCTTTTTATTTATTTAGTAATCTATTCTCGAAGGCTACATGACTAAGATCAGTAGTTTCCTTGCAGAACAAGCTTTTTTTTATGAGGCTCTTAAGTTGGTGGAAGCCTCTAATGAACAAGGCGGGAACATTGACAAGGGAGTGTTGTTGTCCATGAAAAAAAATAGGTGACCTGCTAAGAAAAATGTCTGCGTCTGTGGAAGATGAAGAGCAACTGGAAGAATAACAGAGTGGTCCAGGTGGTGGTGACAGTGGTACTCCAAATTGTGCTCCAGGTGGTGGTGGTCATGCAGGTGGTGATAGTGCTCCAAGTGGTGGTAGAGAAAGGGGTGGTGGTTATTGTGGATCTAGTGGTAGTGATGGTGGAGGAAGGGGTGGTGATGGTAGAGGGAGGGTGGTGGAGATGGAACGGGTAGTGGTGGTGATTGTGGAGGAAGGTATGGGGGTGGTAGAGGAAAGGGTGGTGGTAAAGCAAGCGTTGATAGAAATAGGTGGCAGATGAAGTGAGGCTAGAACCAATAAGTGACATGAAATATCACTTCATTACAACCTAGAAAAGGAAAACTAAGAGGATATGATGTTCAATTTTGATTGTTGTTTAATTTTGGTCTTAGTGCTAATTTTTTAGTTAATGAGGTATACATTGAAAGATGTGTTGATGTAATGATTTATACTTGATTAAATGAATTTCTAGTAGTTAATTTTGGTCTTGGTGTTATGGTATTGATGTTATGATTTCTAGTTAGTGAAATGAATTATGAATTCTTTTAATATTTATTATGGACATATTATCCAAAATCATAGCAAATCATTCGAAATAGACAAAAATTTGGCTGTCAAGTTTTATGTCAAAACAGAGCGGATTCTGCGAATCCAGTAGTCCAACTCGCAGGATCCGCTGTGTTTGGACAGAATACCTTACTCTGTCCATTTTCAAGTTTTTTATTAGAATTTTTTCTATTTTTTATTTGTATGGTTTATATACAATCAAATTGCTTTTATGCCAAATCACATTTTGGACATTGTTTACGAGCATCCATATTTTGGGACGTCTGAAATCTGGTTTTCTACTCGACATGGTCGAAATTGTGTTTTTGCAATAAAAACAAATTTTTTCATAGTGTATATAAGTCATATAAATAGAAAAAATCAAAAAACAAAATTGGATAATTGGGCAGAGTCTGGTTTTCTGCCTAAACGCCGGGGATCTGGCTAATTTAGTAATCCAACTTAAAGGATCCGTTGTGTTTAGACTGAAAACCTGACTTTGTCCATTTTTGCAACTTTTTATTAGCATTTTTCAACTTTTTTTTTTCTTTCAAATTTTAATGTTTATATACACTTTTAACAAATTGCTTTTATTTCAAAAACACATTTTGGACATTCTCTCCAAGCATCCATATTCCAGGACTTTTGAAGTTTTTTACTCGACATCGTCGAAATGGCGTTTTTGCAATAAAAACTGATGTAGTTGATTCCTGTTCTCCTTTTTCACCTTTACTTAGACTTGCACAAGTAGCACACGTGAGTCAAAGACCACCGTGTGGCGGCTGATGGCACTCTAATGCGCGCTTAAGTTAGATAAGGCTTAGGAGAGGCTTAAAGCTATAAATTGGGTTTCTGTAGCATACCTTAGTTCATCGGTCCTATCTTTCTTTATAGTGTGACAGTCCTTGTTAGGCTAGGCCTTTGGTGGCATAGTTTAGGGAAAAAGATCTTGCTGGAGATCCTTTCCTAGTTGGGAGCTGTCCATGTAGGGTAGTTTCCTTAAACGACTTGTGTTCCTAGATTTGTGGGAGAGGTTTCCCTTTTCGAGTGTTCTCTATGCAAGGAAGTTTCCTTGCCCGACTTATACATTAGTATTTGTTTCATAGTCAAAACCAATGTATTGTTAGTCTGCCTGTCTTGGGTCGATGCCCTATATACTTTCCTTATCAGAGTTTACTCTTGCCTTAGAAGGGCTTACGTGTATTTGGCTTGACTGCGTGATGTATGGACTTAGTGGTGCAGTGCAATTTGGGTCCGACCTTCTGGATCATGTCAATACTGGGCTTAGTGTTGTTTGGGCCTTGCAGGATTGAGCGAGCAATCGCGTCTACTTTGTTCAGTTGATGAGATTATCATGACACGTGTACGGTGCTGATTAAAGGATGGGCGTGGAAGCTTCATCTTGTCATTTTTTTTATGAAAGACTTTGAGCTCTGCCCTTTTTTGGATCATGAACCTGTTGAAGAGTTGTTCGATAGTCGACCTTATGGTGAAGGGTCCCCTCTGCGTCTCCCGTACTGTCCTCCATCTCATTCCTGTCCCCACATTGAATTGACGACGAATCCAATGAATAATGCGCTTCCCTTTTCCTCGACAACAGATGTTGAATCAGTGCGTGAAAGAAAGTTGATTGTTGCGGGCAACGAAAAAGCTGTGGATGAGGGCCCTGATGTAGTAAAGACAATCAAGGGTGGTGTTGGGGTGATTCTGGTCCCGAATGATCTCCATCTGGATGCACAGATCAGTCTGTTTGCTCCAGACGTAATAAGGATGAGCAACCAAGCTTGAAATCAAGATGTTGGCATTTTTTACGCTTCGAGGAAGCATATTAGCCGATGGAATGACAGGCTAGTGAACTATTCTCCGGTGCCATTGGGAGAGACGTTAGGAGAACATATGGATAAATGGTAGAAACATATCGTGTTGCGGATGTCATACCTGAATCAAGTGGCCGTAGCTAGAGCTGAAGTTGAGGCTGCTCGTGAGAGAGTGTATACTATGGAGCGAGTATTTGCAAACTTGCAGAAATCATCTCTGATGCTCTCTACGAGATTGAGTCATTGAAGGAATTGAAGCTTACTCAGATGCTGGAGCGGAGTCCTAGTATACAAGATCGGAAGCTCAGAAGGTTTGTTTGGAAACGCTTGAGTCTGACCTAGCGGGGGCAATGTCCGTGAGGGATCAGTTTGAGAATGAATGGAACCTTTTCCGTTGTGACTTGCAGCTTGCCCACGAGTCTGTGGCTGAACTGCAAGCTCTACACGGTGAAAGGGTAAAAAAGGAGTATGAATGGATTGTGCAACGTTAGTAGTTGGAGGCTGACGTTGATTTTAATGCCAAGAGTGTGCAGACTGATGAAGATCAACTCCTTTAGGCACAAAATGAGCTCAGTAATGTCAATGATTAGCAGGGTGTCGAGCAATCCAAGACTGGAATGCTATCGAGCAAACTAGAGCAGCTGGGGCAGGAGCTTGTTGAATCAAGGGTGCATGAGGAAAAACTTCTTAAGGCCCAAGGCACGTTTGAGTTCAGAAGAGTCGTGCACGAAAAGTTGGGGCTGCTGCATTTGATGAAGGAGGAACATTCCTACTGGGATCTCTCTTGTTATAAAGAGATTGCATACACAGAGTTTGGAGTTGCCTCCGATCTGTTTGAAGAAGAAGGCAACCCTGATGAGGGTGATCGAGAGGCAACATGTATAGATGTGCCTCCTGCTTCTTCTCCTGCTAAGTCCAACTCTATTGTATTTTCTTTTTGGCTTGCAAATGAATAATACTCTGCACATGTTCATTTTTCCTTTCCTTTGCTTTACTGCTAGCTTTTACCTACTTTGTCTTATTTCAACATTAATTGTCAGACGAGCAGTTCTGCTAGGCCAGGAACCTTTATGATTGATCTGTTTGTGAGAGTTCTGACTGCTTGTGTTACTATAGTTTGTGCAATTCTAGTCAGAATCCTTTTAGAGATTGAAGAGTGTAATTTACCCTCTGTCTGGCGGCTTGGCTGTATGTTGAACCAGCAATTGTTATTGCTATTAGAAGTGAATTAGTCAAATTGTGGTCCCAACACGTGCACCATTGTATATGATCGGACAATAGTCTTCGCGAGTTATCTAAGTCGAGCTTCCAGAGCTCTGACCGAAATTTTGACTCGTCTTTACTTGCTATTTGTGGAATCAGGTTTGGTAACCATGGTGGTCCCTGGCAAGTCATCATGATCAGCCATCGAGGGCACTGACTAGACTCCCACTTTCCTTCCCATCTTGATCTGCTCTTGGCGGACTAGGAATTGGAGAAATCTAAAAGTTATCATTGTCAATCGTTCTGACTAAACTTTGGCAGGGTTTGGCAATCATTGTCTGTAGTTGGCCAATGATCCCTAGCAAGCCATCATGGTCATTCGTCGTCGCGCTGACTAAGCTCCCACTTTCTAGGCCATCGGAATCCGTGCCTAGTTCATTGGCGATCACTATCTACGCACGAGTAGTGATCCCTAGCAAGCCATCTTAATCAGATGTCAAAAGATCTGACTAGACTCCCACTTTCGAAGCCATCGTAATCAGTTATTGGCGGACTAGGCTTCGAGCAGACTAGAAGCCATCGTTATCGGTCGTAACCGACTAAGCTTTGGTTGGACTAGGTGTTAGAGTGTTTCAGAAGCTATCGTCATAGGTCAAAACTGATTAAGCATTGGTTAGGTTTGGCGACAATTATCTACAGTTGGAAAATGGTCCCTGACAAGCCATCACGGTCAGGTGTTAAAAACGCTAACTAAGTTCCACTTTCTAACCCATCATCGTCCTGTTTTGGCGGGCTAGGTGTTAGAGCGGACCATAAGCTATTGCAATCAGTCAAAGCTTACTAAGCTTTGGTTAGAATAATATTTTGGGCATGTAAGATGACTTGGGTGTCCTGACTTACTTAGTTCACCTAGCAGTCTGATTCTAGAGTCAAATCGATTGATCAGACTAATAATAGATTGACTAGCTTTAATGAACAACAACATAATAAAAATAGAGTCGATGCCTTGGATTTACTAATAACACTCTACAAGCGTTTTCCTTATTCCATAGGCGCTTCTTTGCTGTTTGTACTTTTACAGTGTTGGGCCGAATATGGCAATGCATAAGCTTGGGCCCATTAGTTGAAGGGCCCAATTAGAAAAAATCTTTGTAGAGTAGCGTGCCAGGTGTACGGTGCATATTGCGAGACACTTCAGTATCGGTTACTCCCCAAATTTAATGGGGCTGTGTGCAGGGTCATTAATTCGAAGTATGTGGACTCGTGCAGTTGCAATTGGAATTGCTTCTCTATTTCCTATACGAGATTTAATGCTAATATAACTGTTGGCTGCGCTGCTTCATAAACCATAACACCTATATATAGGTTGGTCGTTCTGCGTTCAATCACTGCAATGAGAATAGTAGAACATGTTAATCAAATGCATTTTACCAGATAATATGTTTTGGGTTTTCCAAAGGCAAAAGGAAGATCTCCCTCATTGGAGTCTTCTAATGTTCTGACATTTGCGTCGATGAGTCTTAATAAGATTTGTTATTATGCAATGCCAGCTGATCAGGTTGGGCATCTGATTGATCCCATGAGATCTTATAATATCCTTTTACATTACGAAGAAGAGTTATGGACTTCACCTCAGGGGTCGGGTCCGTTTTCCATCACCCGGTGCTCACAAGGTCTCTCGCACCACCTAGTTTGGGAAATTATGCCCTTGGCTAGTTTTAGGGCGGTCGTTTCCACTGTATCTACTAGGCTTCACGTGTGACATTATAGTCGGGAGGCCGGTGGGCTGAGCGCAGCTCTGATGAATGCGACCTTCTTTCTAGGGACGTTAACTCAGCAACACCTCGGACGCTCCCCTTTTGAGGGTCATCCTCCTCTGCCTTATTCTAATCTAGTTCGTGTTGTTACCATCAAATCATCCTGTGAGGTGATTCGACGGAGCAATGAAATGACCGCTCTCTTTTGGCTTCTTTTCTAGACACTCTACTTTCACCACCTTATCTTTTGAAGGCAGATTGTCAGAGCTAAATCTTTACGCTTGTTTCAGTGGATAGATGCTTGTGTCAGACTTAGATACTTGTAGTGTATAAATTTCTATATTAGTTGGCTGACAAGCTTTGTAATAACTTTCATTGCAATCAATAAAATCTATTTTTAGTTATGGAATGTGTCTGGTACGAACAATTCTTCTAAACTGAAATAAAAAAAAATCAAAGCAACAAAATAATTTAACTCCGAGCAGGGACTAAGCTAACCCGACACTGAAGTAGGCGCATATGGTTTTGGCTAGGATTTCTTAGTCTCTCTAGATAAGTGTCTTGTTTTGCTAAAGAAAAATTACTGAATGGTGGACTTCGTGCTGGCAGACAGTTCCTTACTGATTAACAACTCTTGGACTAGGTGCCCATTTGCAGAAGTATTGTTACTTAGCTCTTTATTGGTCAAGATTAGGGTGCTAGTTCTGAATTCTAGCTTTCCCCATGGATGCATTTTGGTTGTTGGGGCTCTTTTGCCCTTGCAAAGTGATTGTCCTATTTTGTCTAGGCCTGGTGCCTGACATGCTTGTTCCTCGAGCTTGAGCTACAATTGGAAACTATTCAGTTGTTTCAGGGCTGCATAATGGTTGTTTCTTGCCGCATGTTGATATCCTCGGATAGTTCCTTGGGCCTAGTTGGCTGTATATTTTATGCATTGGTGTAGAGTGGAAACTACTGCTTCTATATGGTGAAGCCACGACCTTCCCAGAATAATGTTGTAGGTGGACGGAGTGTGAACCACCATAAATTCTTGGACAAGGTACTTCTGCAATTGTGGCTCTCCCGCTTCCACAATCAGATTGGTCTTCCTGATGAGGAAACACTTCTCTCCACTGAATTCGACCATGGGGTGGGTGGTAGGGGCTAAGTCATTTTACTACAGTTGCATGTTGTAGAATGCGCTGAGAAGCAAGACATTGAGTGAGCTTCCTTTGTCCATCAAGGCCCTTTTTACCCCTCACTTAGTGACGAGGAAGGAGATGACTAGGGCTCCATTGAGAGGATAATGTATCCCTAGAAGATCCCTTTCCGTAAACTTTTGGTGGGAGTAGGCTATGAACTCGTGCATGTTGCACCTGTCGGTCCTCACACTAAGAAGGTGTCTGCATCTCGGTCAACGTCCTTTTGCGAGACCTGTTAGATCACTCCCCTTCGAGACCGGCCCATGGAGGACATAAATGATGTCAGGAGCTTCTTTTTCAATCTCCATGAAAGCGTATGTTCTTTCCTTTGCTCGACCCTAGGAACTCATTGAGCTTGCTTTTCCTGATCCAGTATTCGACTTCTTCTCTGAGGTTTCTGCAATCCTCATTATCGTGTCCGCTTTCCTTGTGGTATGCGCAATATTTGTTGTTTTTGCGCTGAGCGATGTCTCTTAGTTGCTTAGGCGACCATTTCAGTTCTTCCCAATCCTTGATGGAATAAAGGATGTCAAATAGATTAGTGTTGAGTGGATTGACAAATTTGGATCCGACATAATTAGAGGCTTTGTCTTGCCTTGTGCGACCCGAGTCAGTTTTGCTGTCGGTGCACTTCTTCTTGTTCCCGTCATCATCCTTTTTTTTCTTCCCTCTTTTCTTGTCCCTGGGGACAGAGAATTTCTTCTTTAATTCCGCTTCCTTCTTGGTGGTCAACATCTCGTTTAAAGTTATATATTTTTAGGCATTCATCAACAAGTCTGCATATAGGTTGGGGGTTCCAGAGTAAGGAAGTCATAGAGCTTGCCTCTTCTCAGAACCAAAGCGAAAGCTGTGACAGTAGTGTCATCACTACAGCCGTTGATGAGGGTCAACTCATCATTGAAACAAGTGACATATTCCCTAAACATCTTATTCTGATTTTGCTTTAGGGTCAGTAGATAATACGGGCCCTTTTTGATTCGTTGGCTACCCACGAAGCATGTGAAGAATGTCATTGCCCATGTCCCGAATGAATCGAAAGACCATAGGGGGAAGCTGTGGAATCAGGTCAACGTTGAAGTCTTCAGGCTGGCAAGGATTGATCGGCACATTATTGCATCAGACCGTTCCTTGAGTGCCATAACGTGTTGGAAGTGACGCAAGTGATCGGACAGGTCTCCTATGCCGTCATAAAACTCCAGCTTCGATGGTGTGTACTTTTTTTGACAACGGTTCGCCCACGATATGATCCATGAACGGAGGGATCGCAAGATTAAACAATCATTTGGGTTTGTGGCCTCGTTCCGAATGGGATTGTGTGAGATGCGCTTATCAGCTCTTGATGCTGAGTCTCTGTTGGCCGCTTCTCCACTTCTGGTCCATTGAAAAGTTGTTAGGGCAACGCGGCTCCCCTAAATGTGTTCTCTGTAGCTTTATGGGGATTAGGCTCTTCACTACTCACGATTTTCTTCTGCAGGTGGAGGATTCCGCTGTTTGAGTGCCTTCACCGCTTGTGTGATTTGCTGCATCTAGGTTGATAGTAGATCCACCCTTGGGTTTTCCATGGCTACCACGAGCACGGGGGTTTGAGAGGTTCCTCCCAGGTGGTGCCAGAATGGGTGGTGTTTTGCTAGTTCGAGCGTTCGAGGGTTTCATAGCATCTCCATTGTTGTGAGACCTTATTGTCACCATCATTTTGATTTTCTAGGAAATGTGGTACTATTGTTTCTTCTGAGGAACTCTGCACGGACGTTATCAAAATGATGTAGTCGATTCATGTTCTCCTTCCTCCCCTTTACCTAGACCTGCACAAGTAGCACACGTGAGCAAAAGACCACCGTGTGGCGGCCGATGGCACTCTGATGCTTAAGTTAGATAAGGCTTAGGAGAGGCGTAAAGCTATAAATTGGGTTTCTGCAGTGTACTCTAGTTCATCGACATTTTCTCCCTTTTATAGAGTGAAAGTCCTTGTTCAACTAGGCCTTTTGTGGCGTAGTTTAGGGAAATAGATATTTCTGGAGATCCTTTCCTAGTTGGGAGCTGTACATGTAAGGTAGTTTCCCTACACGACTTGTGCTCCTAGATCTGCAGGAAAGGTTTCCCTTTACGAGTGTTGTACATGCAAGGAAGTTTCCTTTCCGGACTTATACTCTAGTATTTGTTTCCTTGTCGAAACCAATGTATTGCTGCGCTGCCTGTCTTGGGTCGTTCCCCAGATACTTGCCTTATCAAGGCTAACGAGTGCCTTATCGGGTTGTATACCTACCGGCGACACACTTTCCTTTCAAAGAAAAAGCCAAAGGTGTACCAACTGAGTTGGTAGAGGTGTGACGGATGGAATCACATGTCACGGGTTTGAAGTTAGCCAGTGGCATGGGGTGGGGAGTTAAGGGTAAACTAAGCATTGCCACTTAGTATAGCCATGGCTCTAATACCAAACTGTCACACCCTGATTTCCAAAACACTGAAATATTTCTTAAATTAAGATGTGACGTAACCCTTTTTTTTATTTAATTTAGTTGCCAATGGTTACACCTGCTAGCACATGACGAAATAAATTAAACCTAGACATGAGAGTTCAACCTACTTCTTAGCTGTTCGACCATGTAGACAACCACTTGATCACCTGGCACCTTCTGCAACACTGGCACCAACAACAACACCGCCTGAACCCAGATAAGGGCATACTCATTTGCCACAAAACAAGCAAACAAGTTTGCACTAGCTGGTACAAGGAGAACCACGACATCTATTCCCCAAATAAAATATATGATATCAATTAAGACAACTCAAAAGAATCATAAAAACTTGGCAACAACTATTCCACACCACTTAAAGTATTGTCCCACACCACCTACTTTATTTTCCACACCACCATTTCTCACCCACACCACCAATAAATACTCAATTTAAATTTTTTCTCTCTCCTCCCATTTTTCATCTTCCCTTATTATCCATCAAACACTGCCATCATCACCACCACCTAGCCACCACCACTTCTCTCCCTCCCGCCACTGCCACCTTTCTCATTCTTTTCTCCTTCAAGCACCACCACCACTCCACCACCTTTTTCACCCTCTTTGTCTCTTAATATAGTTCACTATCCCTTACTTTGGTTAAACTTATATGCTTGATTGAGACTGATTCTCTAGCTCATCAAAACATGAATATTATAGTACTCTGAGTTATATAATAAACACAATTTTAATCACTTGAAAATGTTTTGAAATGAGCAAGTTATGGTAATTTTACTAAAGTCGCGCAAATCTATCTCGCAATGAAAACGGGATAGTGTCCCTAACTTTCGGCCAACTTATATGCTCGACTTATAAGTTGGCCGAAAGTCAAGGACACAACCTCGTTTTCATTACGAGACAAATTTGCGCAACTTTAGTAAAATGGGCATAACTTGCTCGTTTCAAAACATTTTCAAGTGATTAAACTGATTTTTAATAGATAAATCATAGTACTACAATTTTCATGTTTTGATGAGGTTGAGAATCTGTCTCAATAGAGCATATAAGTTGGCCGAAAGTTAGGGACACTATCCCATTTTCATTGTGAGACAAAATTGCGTGACTTTAGTAAAAAGACCATAACTTGGTCATTTCAAAACATTTTCAAGTAATTCAAGTTGTGTTTATTAGATAACTTAGAGTATGAAAATTTTTGTGCATGAGCTTGAGAATCGGTCTCAACTAAGGGTTTAAATTGGTCGAAAGTTATCCTATTTTTATGTTAATGTATTTTTCAAAAACAACTTTTTGGGTGGTGTGGGTTAGTAGGAAAAAAATACATGGTGGTGTGAGAAAGTACTTTAGGTGGTGTGGAGTAGTCGTTGCCTAAAAACTTAATGCACCAACACTTTTCATTCCAAATGCTCACTCATGATGTATTATGTGTCCAAAGTTCGTCCTCCTACAAGTTTGACCTGCAAAACAATCGTTAGACTGCCAAGGAACACCTTTTTGGTGGTTGAAAGCACTCTGATGCTTAAGTCAGTATTTTTGTTGGAAGAAGGAAGTAGATCTGGACAAAACTCAGTTAAAGATGCATACCTATGTCAAATGTTCTCTTTACCTTTTATAATGTCGTGGTTAACTCTATGCGTGACTTAAGCATGTGAGGTGCATTGGAAGGAGATGTTTCTTGTAACAATCTCCTCCTTAATGGATATGCTTCCATGGAGGAGTAACTACCTTCATGACTCTTATTTGGTGCAATGTTCCTCTTCTTTATGAGAAAACTCGTGTAAAGCCTGGACTCAGGCTCTGACTCTTTAGGCCTATGTTCGGACCCTATTTACATCTCCTTATTGGTAGGCCTCGTCTAGGCCTTTGTAATTGGCTTTATTCTTCCCGGGCTTTATGAGCTGGCCTAATAGATTGGGCACTGTATTCTCGTGATGAGTTTCTATGCCACGTGTATGGCCGTGATGATCAATCTATTTTGATGTATCATCAGCTACTCCCCCCTTAGTTAGTGGGTATGTTGACGTATTCACAAACTGTGTGACGGTTGGTATTTCGATTGTGTTTTTGCACTGAACTTAATGTATAATGACTTTTAGTCGATTGATCGTCTCGATTAATTTGTTGTCTATTCATTTTTGCACACATTTTCTAGGAGTTTAGTGTGCCATTACGTCCCGTATGTCGCTCCATGAACAATCTCTTCGTTGCTTGGTTGTATAAAGGGTGTTGTGGCTACTTTGCTCCATTCTTTAAGCCATCTTCGCTATTAGTGTTATTTCTTTTCTCCTTTTGCCTATTTACGAGTCTTCCGGTGACCTACTAGACGGTGATCAGTTTGGTACATGCGAGGCTCATTTTTCCCCAAAGAAGGCTTATCAGACTACTTTGGATAATGTTCGTTCCAACTATGCTTTGCCTCCCGACCTTGAGATAATTTTTTCTCATTAAAACAATAGTCCTTGTTGCCTGAGGAAGGGATATATTTCACTTTACCCTCGCATGTTCTATGTCGGTCTTTGGTTTTCAGCTTCGGAGCTATTCTGGTCTAATCTAGGTTTTTTGGTTATTCCTCCTGCTCAGATGGGCCCGAACGGTTGGAGGGTTATGGTTTCCACGTATACCAGGGCCATCCTTTCTGGTATTCCTTGAACCGCTATAATCTTGCATTCTTTGGTGAGGTTTAGAGTGAAACCCAACCACACCTGTTTCCTTCATTCTCCTGCGTGTTTTGGCAATCTTAATGATGACATCAGAGGTTGGTCGAGTGATTGGTTTTATGAATCTGTCGACTCTGACTATTTCAATTTATGGGGTCTGCATATAGTAAGGTCTTTCTGAGTTCCTATCAAGCGACGAAATTTGCAATTGACCACTGAAGAGTAGGTTATTAGTGAGCGTTTCCCAAAACTTTTGGTAGTTCCCTTCGTTGCCTATCTTATTGATGATATGGTGAGGCGCATCGATTTATACAAAATGAATGAAACCGAGAGGGCTCTGCTAACCAAAAGGCAAGTCGCGGAGATTGTTGTCTGTGCTGCCGTTGTTGATGGTGATAATGTTGTCATTGATCGAAAAGTGAGATCGGGCGTTACGGATCTCAATGCTCCTATCAGTGGTGCAACCGGTCCATCTTCCAGGAATAGAAAAGTAAGGAGGCCTATTGTCCTTCGAATTGGTTATTTCTGACTTCTGACCGTGTTTCGAAAAAGAAAGGCTCATTGACTCTGTGCGTCATACATCATTTTACTCGGGTTATGTTGATAGAGAACCTTCGAGGGAAAATCGTTGCTCTCTGCAAGAGGTGGAAAAGATGAAATTGGCTTTGGAGAAAAGTGAGAAAGATAACATTCACTCACTGGACGATGAGGAAAAAAAGTTCTTCTCTGCTTATGGCGGCCTCGATGCTGCTAAGTGTTCTGATGAGGACCCTCGGTCCTTGGATGATAAGATGCTCCAATTGGTTGTTGTCTAGTCTCAGGAATTTGGCAATCTTGATCAAGTTCCCGAGGTGCAGTCTTTTTGTTCTTCTTCCCCTCCTGTTGATAGAGAGGTGGAGATCCCGCCTTCCACTATTTGTTTGGGTTCTTCTTCTCCTGTTGGGATCGCTATTTGTTCCATTTCTGCTGAGCAACGAGAGGGTGATGAAGGTTCTTCCGTCGTTCCTTTTTTTCTCGGTTGTGGGTGGTGGTTCCTCTATACTAATGGATCCTCACGTTGTTCATTCGCGAGTTAGTTGGAAGGAACCTACTCTTGAAGAGATTCGGGTCAAAACGGATGGAAAATTCTGCTGGTTTTCCCGTCTTGGCGCGCAGAATGGTGCACGTAAGCTGATTACTGAATGGCACAGACAGTCGGTGGAAAGGCCTTCGATGCCCATGCTGAATCTGAATCTTCATCTTCATCTTCAGGACGGTGTCAAGCTTGTAATGGACGATATGACCCATCTTGCCTATGTAGGGGGTGATGGGTTTGAGTCATCAGGTTAATCACAATCTTGTGATTTCTTTGGAGAGGATGCTCTTCATGCGCTGTTATTATTTTCCACGTTTTTTTTATCAATATGACGCATTAAAAACGCGATGCTTTGAATGGATTAAAGTGGCTAGGGTTGCTCAGACTTTATTGGCCGAGGTGGAGGGTGCATGGGATCGATCTGTGGCTGCGCTTGAGTCCTTGAGAGCTAACTTAGACAACATCCATGCACGTTTGCACGATGTGGATAAAGAGTTTTTTTGTCAAGAAGGCGCTTCATGATGAGGTCGCGCGTGCCATGGTAGAACTCTCTAACAATCTCGACATCACTAAACAAAGGGTGGAGCAATTATTGGTTTCACTTGATGAGGTCAAGGCTGAGTCCTCTATGATGCTCATTATTGCTGAGGGCTAACTCATCGTGATAAGAAGTGAGCTTGCTTTTGTTAAGGATAGGCAGCGCATTGTTTATTGTCGAACTGAGCTTCTGGATTAGATTGAGGGTCTCAGAGTCGACTTGTCTCAATATGTCATTTGGTCTATCGGACCTTCAAGGATGACGAGGGTGTTGAAGATTCTCCAGGTGATCCAATGGCTAAAGAGCCGCCACCTCTTCTTGAAGAAAGGGTTCATGTAGATTATCTAGCTTATGTAGATGGTATTGTTGAGGATGTTATAAATCTTTCCCCTTAGTCTTCTGTTGCTACCTTCGAATGTAATAAAATAGATTTTGAATGAATGACAAGAGTTTTTCCTTTATTTTTCTTCTTGTTGATTTCATTTGTTCATTGTTGTCATGGCGATTTGTCTTTGAGCTTTGATATTTTACAATTATATGCTGATTTGAATTTTCTTATGCTTTAGCGAGCATGTATTGACCTTGTGTTTGTTGTCTCAGAGTTTTTGTGAAATGTTGTTTTGCTTGTTTGTCTTCTATTTTGTTGATTTGTTATGTTAGTTAATCCAAGGTTCTCCTGAGCTATGCTAACTTGCTCATCCGTTTGTTTGCTTTGTTCATTTGATCAACAGCGGAGTTGTCTCCTTCAAGTTGGCTTGTTGATTCGATTGTCTCGAAGTTCCTTCTAATTTGTTGAATCGTCCGCTCAACCTTTACTTCACTAACTCGATGTTTCAGTAAGTTTGAAGTAGTTTATTTTACTTGGTTCGTTATGTTTTTACTTCGTTAACTCGACGTTTTAGTCGACTCAAATTTTTTGTTGATTTGGGTGTTTAACCTTTACTGCGTTGATTCGACGCTCTAGTCGAACCGAAGTTGTTTTGCTTAGCTGACTCGTTCGTCTAGTTTTTACTTTGTTAATACGACGTTTCAGTCAACTCGAAGTTTTTACTAGATTGACTCATTCGTTCAACTTTTACCGCATTAATTCGATATTTCAATCGACTCGAAGTCATTTTACTTAGTTGACTCATTCATCCGACTTTTAATTCGTTAACTCGACGTTTCAGTCAACTTGAAGTTTTTACTTGGTTGACTCGTTTGGCCAATTTTTACTTCGTTGGTTCAACACTCTAGTCGGCTCGTAGTGGTTTTACTTAGTTGAATCGTTCGTTCCAACTTTTACTTCATTAACTTGACGTCTCAGTCGACTCAAATTTTTTACTTGGTTGACTCGTTCGTTCAACTTTTACTTCGTTGGTTCGACAGTCTAGTCGACCCGAACTCGTTTTACTTAGTTGACTCGTTTGTCAAACTTTTACTTCATTAACTCGACATTTCAGTCGACTTGAAGTTTTTACTTGGTTGACTCGTTTGTTCAACTTTTACTTCGTTGGTTCGATACTCTGGTTGACCCAAAGTCATTTACTTAGTTGACTCATTTATCCAACTTTTACTTCATTAACTCGACGTTTCAATCAACTAAAAGTTTTTACGTGGTTGACTCGTTCGTCCAACTTTTACTTCGTTGGTTCGACAGTCTAGTCGACCCGAAGTCGTTTACTTAGTTGACTCATTTATCCAACTTTTACTTCATTAACTTGACATTTCAGTCGACTTGAAGTTTTTACTTGGTTGACTCGTTCGTTCAACTTTTACTTCGTTGCTTCGATACTCTAGTCGACCCAAAGTCATTTACTTAGTTGACTCATTTATCCAACTTTTACTTCGTTAACTCAACGTTTCAATCAACTCAAAGTTTTTACGTGGTTGACTCGTTCGTCCAACTTTTACTTCGTTGGTTCAACAGTCTAGTCGACACGAAGTCGTTTTACTTAGTTGACTCGTTTGTGCAACTTTTACTTCATTAACTCGACTTGAAGTTTTTACTTGGTTGACTCGTTCGTTCAACTTTTACTTCGTTGGTTCGATACTCTAGTCGACCCAAAGTCATTTACTTAGTTGACTCGTTTATCCAACTTTTACTTCGTTAACTCGACCTTTTAATCGACTCAAAGTTTTTACTTGGTTGACTCCTTCGTCCAACGTTTACTTCATTGGTTCGACACTCTAGTCGACCTGAAGTCATTTTACTTAGTTGACTCATTCATCCAACTTTTACCTCTTTGGTTGATCAGACCAGAAGTTTATTGTAAATATCTGACTTGCGTCTTGATTCCTTTTGGGTTTTATATGTCGATTGTTTCACATCGCTTTGCTTTGAAATTTTTCATCTTTTTGGGATGTTGATTCCAAAATTGAAACTTGATTGATTATCTTATTAGGGTGTCTTGACCATTTATAATGGTCATTTTTCTGGAGCAGTTTCGTTACATTGTGGAGCAATTTTTCTTTTATCATTGTGTGACTGATGTCCATCTCCGTGTTGGTGTTTCGTGCCTCTGTTGTTCCTTCTTGGTTAATTTATGACCTTGTTTACTTGGCTCGTTATTGCTCTTCGTTTGGCATTGCTCGTTGAGGCGTGATAGAGTTTTTTGTTGTCAATTCTTTGTAAGTAAATTTGTTTGGATTTGTATCCGCTGGTAAAGTCTTCGAGTCGGTTAGTGCAGCCATTTTCAGGGCGTTGACATTATCACTTCAATATATATTTGTTCGAGTGGGAGATAATTCTTTGCTGGGGTGGATGTAGTATAGATTGTATATCAATTCCCTGAACCATTCTTTTGATCTTGTAGCGGCAATATATGTTTTTGCTTTTTTTTGAATTGTTTGTTCGGTATTCCAACGAATTCATCCAGCCATCCTCTTTGGACCCAATGCTCGATTTCTTCTTTCAACTTGAAGCAGTCCTCGATATCATATTCGTGAACCTTGATAAAAGAGTAGTACCTACTTTTATCTCATCCTTCCAGGTCTCCTCTCAACCTAGGTGGCAATTGATGTTCTCCCAGTTCACCATGTGTTTTAAGATGTTGGTTCGGCTTGTATTTAGGGTTGTGTACGGTTTATACTCCTTTTTCATCACACTGGTTATCCACTCATGACTGGGCCATGCTGATTGTGATTTCCTGAATTCTTGCTGGTTGGACTCAATTCATCCGTCGTTTCGATGTTTCTTTGAATTACTGTTATCATTCCGTGATCCATCATCTTGCCTTTTTTCTTCTTTCCTTTCCCATTTCCTTGAATGGTTATCCCTTTCTTGTTCATTATTTCTCCTCGCAGCTTTCATTTCTTCAAGGGAGATATGTTTTTGCGCTATTTTCAGCAAGACCGTCATGCTCTTTGGAGGCTCTAGGTTAAAGGCATCAAAGAAAGGGCCTATCTTCAGTCCGGCAACACAAAGTTGCAACGACTGTGTCATCACTACATCCATCAATCATTGTTAACTCATTGTTTAAGAGAGTGACATATTCCCTATCATTTCTTCGGGCTTGTGTCTAATGTGCAAGAGCTAGTGGGGTCCTTTCCTCATCCTCTGGCTCCCAATGAATCTAGTAATAAAAGCAGTGGAAAAACCTGGAAGGAGTCTATCAACCTCGGTGGTAGGCTATTGAACCAATTCATTGCTGTGGAAGTGAGGCTGGTCAGGAATGTTTTGCAAGGGGTCGACTCCGTGGTTTCCTTTAGGGCCATCATGTGGTGGAAATGTCTTAGGTGATATGTTGGGTCAGTGGTACCATCGTACACTTCAAACTTTGGCGGAGTGAACTTTTTTGGCATTTCCTTTTTCATGAGTGCGTCGAAAAATGGTGGCTTGACTTACTTGTAAAGTATTTACGTTGGGATTCATATCTCCAATCCTGAACGAGATGTTAGCAATCGTTCCCCCACACTGCGGAATCTTGTCTTGGGGGAGCTTGTTGTTCTCGAAGTTTCCCTATTGGGGTTCTGCTAGGGCTTCATTTGAGTTTGGTCGGCAAAATTTTGTTGGGGCAGTGCTGGAACAAGGTCAGTTGGCTGAATGTGTTTCTGGGGTGATTTTTCCATCATCTTTATCATGTAGTACATTTGGGCCATGAGCAAGTCCACCTAAGGGTTCAGGGCGGTGCCACTGGATGCTTGGGTTGTCTGGACTACTGCATGTTGCGAATCCGTCTTCTCGGATGTTATTGGTCTGATGATTCGGGCTGCTTCTTCTTCCCGATCTATCAGTAATGCATTGTTGTCGGTGGGAGAGTTGTCGTGATCATTACTGGATTGAGGATCTACAGACTGCATCATTTTCTCTAACGGCTTGTTGATATTTTGTCAGGTTATGGTGAGCTTTGTCACTGTGTATTTTTTTTTGAAAGGAAACTCGTCGTTCACCATGGACGGCATCAAACTGATGCGTCCAAAATCGTCCTCCTGCGTGTTTGACCATCAAAACAATCATTAGACTGCCAAGGACCACCTTTTTGGTGGCCGAAGGCACTCCGATTCTTAAGTCAGTAACTCTATTGGAAGAAGGAAGTAAATTTGGACAAAACTCAGTTAAAGTTGCATACCTGTGTCGAATGTTCTTTTTACCTTTTATAATGGTCGTGGTTAACTCTCTATGTGACTTAAGCATGTGAGGCGCAACAAAAGGATATGTTTCTTGTAAAAGTCTCCTTTTTATTGGAGATGCGTCCATGGAGGCGTAACTCCCTCCTCAACTCTTTTTTGGTACAACGTTCCTCTTCTTTATGAGAGAACTTGTGTCGGACCTGGACTCGTGCTTTGATTCGTTGGGGCCTGGATTCAAGCCTTTTTTACCTCTCCTCATTGGTGCGCCTCGTTCGGGCCTCTGTAATTGGCTTTATTCTTCTAGGGCTTTATAGCCTAATAAATTGGGTGTTGTATTCTCGTGATGAGTTTCTATGCCACGTGTACGACCGTGATGATCAGTTTATTTTAATGTATTATTAATGTAAATCCGAATATGAGATGCAACATGAGTCTATCATATATTTTCCCACAATTGCACTAAGTCCACCGTGTCAAACATGTCTCACCCTGACATGCCTCTATACACACACCGACACCACTCTTGGCAGGTATGTTCCCAAGCGGGGTGGCAACTCTAAGACATACCCGTTCCCATGGAAGACTGGTCGTCAGCCCATTCACAAGTCATAGCGCGCATCGAAAACATTCAACCCAATTAAAAGCCCAATCATCTTCAAGGCTGAGGTAGTGATAAACTACTCATGGTTGTTCCTTTATTGGATGGGAGAACCAACAACGTTCTCAAGGCCACATTGCTACTCTCTACCGAGGTTTCACGTAGTTCTTAGTGTTGAACGGGTGAAATGCACTCACATAGCATGCATATCCAACACAAATCATGGTTTTAATTACATTTTTTTGCATTCATGCAATGTTGTGAAATGTCAGTGTCTAACATGGTAGATATCCATACCGCATGGCAGTACAACATATCCATCCCCGACTCGCTGGAGATCACGGATATCCAAATTCGCCCCGCATATCCGTTTATAAAATTATTTGAAAACCATCTCCGCCCCGCCCACATATCCGATAAAAAAATTTCTCATTTATAAAATTTGATTAACAGTTAAGATTACAAAAATTATAAAAAAAATCATTCAACAAATTAAAGAGATTACAAAAATTACAGAATTTAGGGATTACAAAAATTACATAATTCAGGGATTACAAAAAATTTTCATTCATCCATAAACAAAAAAAATACATCATTCAATAATACAAAAATTATAACAAAAAACATACAACAAATTACAAAAAAAAAAAAAAATTGATCTCTGATCTCGGATAAAAAAAATACATCATTCAATAAAAAAAAAAATACTCTCTGATCTCTGATCTGAGCTCAGATCTCGGATCGGATCAGATCATAGATCATCTCATCGCAGAACTCATCTCATCAGATTAGGATCAGAAGATCAGATCTCACGGATCAGAAGATCAGATCCCACAGATCAGATATGAGAGATCATATCTGAGATCTGAGATATCAGATCTGGGATCTGAGATATCAGATCTGAGATGAAGGGACGAAGAGGACCAGGGGAAGGGAGGGGATCACCGCGAGAAAGAAGATCATCGTCGCAGCAGGGAGGAGGAAGGAGGAAGACCATCGCAGAAGGGATGAGGAAGAAGGAAAACCGTCGCATCAGGGAGGAGGATGGAGCTTCCTTGCGAAATCTCAGCAGAAGAAGGGAGGAGCTTCCTTCGTCTTCGAGGGTCTGTGAGAAGGAGAAGAAGGGTGAAGATGACCCTTCGAGCTTCGGCCACGGCCTCCGCCTCCGCTAATTGCTGTGAGAGACAGAGAGGGGGGGAGAATGTGAGTGAGAGGGGGAGAATGGGGGAGAATGTGAGTGAGATGAGGGAATTCTCTTTTATATAGTAAATGTATATTTGTAATTTCACTAATTAACCGAGGGTATTTTAGTAATTTCCCTAACTAAACGGATATCCGCGGGGCGGATATGGCCAAATCCGTATCCGCCCCGAATATTGAACGGATATTTTTGGATACCCGAAACCACCCAAAAACCCATTCATCCATATCCAAAACCGCCCCAAACGGATTGGGTGGGGCGGATATCCGTGAAAATCCGACCCACCGCCATCCCTAACAACCACCGCGAAACAGAGCCGCCATCACCACGACTCTATTCCGCCTCGCCACAGAGCCAGCACCTCGCGAGCCGCCTTCACCGCCCTCTCTTAGTCTCGACCTCCGTCCTGTCTCCATCTCTCACGGCCACCATCACATAGCAGCTCATCCGCGGGGCACAACCACCGCGACAGTGAAAACACGGGAGCCTCCTTCCGATTTCTCTCTCTGTTTTTGAGTTTCTCTCTGTTTCCTCACCTTTCCTCTTCTTTTGCGGGTTCTAGAGACATTTCGAGGTCGAGGACCCTCGCGAGGAGCACGGAGAAAGACGGAGTAGCACTGCGAGCGGCGCTGTCGCGCTGGAGACGAAGGACACTGAGTCAATTGATTTTTGGCTATTCACACCTTCGAATCTGCTCTGTACCACCACAGAGCGTTTTGGGAACATTTTCAAGGGATTTGTGTTCGGACCACCTGCTGATCTACTGAGTACCACCACATCGAGTTTCCGACAAACCAAAGGGATTGCATCATTCATTTTGATTTATTTTATGAATTGTGTGCTTAACTGTTAATTACAATTTATTTCTGAATTTTTTATAAATTGCTTTCACCCTTCATTTTTGAGAAATTAATCTTGATATGTTTGGTAGTTAGAATTACCCTTTTTCAATATTCAAAGCATGTGGTAAAAATATTAAGCTTAAACTTTGATTAAGTGTGCCCCAAAAAAACACTTAATACTTGGTAAGAACGTATTTGCTTGAAATAATTTGTTAATGTTTGATAGAAACATGATATAAGTTGAATTGGATTGTAACGATCACATATTCGGTGTAAGCAAGGGATTCTCATCCTTAAAGCTTATCGTTTAAATTTTCTGTAATTTAGATTTAAATGTTTTTGCTAACTCATTGGTGAGTCCAAGCCCACAAAATCCATCTCATCTCTTTTATTTTATTTTTCTTATTTTTAATTTATTTTTAGTTTAGTTTTAAAAACACTGTAACCCCATTTTTCTCTAAATTAGTTTAGATACATTCTAAAATTCAATTGCACTCACTTTCCTCGTGGGATCGACCCGTACTTGCCGTTGTTTACCAGTTAGGTACCGTGCACTAGCGGTTATTACAAGTGGGTTAAATTAGCATATTAATTTAGGTTAGCTAAACTTGCATCAAGTTTTGGCGCCGTTGCCGGGGAAATATAGTGGTAAGTTTTTATCGTTGTAGTATAGTGGTGTAAGTTTTTGGCGCCGTTGCCGAAGAAGGTAGCGGTGTAATTGAATTTAAGATTTATTTTCACTAATCACTAAAAAAAAATCAAAAAAATGTATTTTTATTTTGCTAAGTTCTTTTTACACAAATTTCATTTTATTTGTTTGATTTTGCAGAATACACGCTTGTCGAGGAAATTGGACGATCTTGCAAATTTTATTTTTATTTTTGTGAGGAGTGTTTTAATTTCATTTTCACCTCATTTTACGAGTGTCTGGTGTAATAATTTTTAAACTCTACTGTTTTTCATTTTTTTTAATCACAAAAAAATAAAAACCCTAAATTCTTTAAGTCAAAAGAAATTTTAGGGAAACAATTTTAATTGTTACCCAATAATTTTTATGATTTAGAAATCCGACTTCTAAGACCAAGACCAGTAAATTTATTTGCATGTGCTTGTGTGTTGAGTGAAACAGATAAAAAGAAGTCGGACTTTTTTTTGAATTGTGCTAACTTTTTGTGCAGAAGGGATACGCACACTGTAAGTATTTTTATCACACGCAACGTATTAGCGACCAGGGTGCCTAGTGTAATTGTTTGAAATTGTGTGATTGATTGTTAAATTTATGTAATTGTGGATGCTAAACTTTAGTAATTCATAATAAGCAGACCCAGCTTATAAATAGAAACTGGTGGGACTTGATATCCCCACCTCATCACTTTAGCTGTGTGCAACCAATAGCCTAACATAATTAAAATCAATTAGCAAGTTAGATAGAACATCTTTTAAGTACGGTGTTCATAAGACAATCAAGACCAAGGTGAATCCAATAATTTTTGTGTTGACCGCTGCTAAAAGTGACGATGGGTTTAATCATTCAATGAACTCCTAGGCCACTGCCACAAGGGTAATTTACCCGGTACGCTGAGTCATAAGTAAGCTACGATCCACAAGAAGGATTGGTGTAACTAACAGTTTTGGGTTAGGAACACAAGCCTCAAGTGTGCATTTAACATCACATCGTTCTCACATCTATTGGCTTACAGAGCGGTAGCACAAGGAAGTACTTAATTGGACCATTATGACCTCCTTCTCTTGTGCGATAATCCGGTTTCTTTGAAACAAAACTCTAACCTACTGATTTTGAACTTTGTGGTGTAAAGTATACACTCTTAGGATCATCTTGTAGCACCCATTGCTCTGATATAAATATTACATAAGAAATAATTTGTCCCCCAAAGATAAAAAGATAATTAATCTCAAAAACACTGATTGCTTAGGGAGGCATTTTTTCTTGTGCATCAATTGGTTGCTGATTGTGTTTGAGTCTGTGCGTGAAATTTTTTAAGGTTAGTAAACATTTCAAAACTCACTTGGTGTAGACTTGTTTATGCGTCTTTGGGAACGAGATTCAAGAGGTAGACTAATTAAAGAGGATCTTGTAGAGTTGTTTGAAGTCCCCATTGACCTTCTAGAACCTTTCTCCTTGTCGAGTGAGACCACTAAAATGGCTGGGGAGAGAGCATTTAAGGATTATTTCTCTCCACGTTCCAATAACACCCCATCTTGCATTGTCTTACCTGAGACCACTGCAAGTAGCTTTGAGCTAAAACCATCAATTATCCACCTTTTGCCTTCCTTTTATGGTCTAGAAAAAGAGAATCCCTATCTTCATGTCAAAGAGTTTCTTGACATTTGTGCTACTCTGAAATATCCCAATTTTTCTGATGATTCAGTTCGTCTTAGGCTGTTCCCCTTTTCTTTAAAAAATAGGGCAAATTCATGGTTAAACTCCTTAGAAACTGGAACCATTGACACTTGGGATACCCTATCAAGAAAAATTTTGACAAAATATTTTCCTATTCATAAAACAAATGTCATCGAAGAGATATATCTAATTTTCAACAGAAAGAGGGTGAACATTTCTATGAATGTTGGGAAAGATTTAATGAACTCATTGCTAGGTGTCCCCATCATGACTTTGAAAAGTGGCGCTTGGTTCAATACTTTCAAGACGCGTTAACCCCTCAAAATCGTTGAATGATTGACGCCACTAGTGGTGGGTCACTTATGAAGATGAGTGCTAATGAGATTTGGGAATTCTTTAAAGCTATTTCTGAAAATTCTCAACAATGGGATCAGTGTTCTAAAAATCGCTAGGCGCTGGGCGGGCGGCGAGCAGGAGTCTAGCACCCAGGGGCCTAGGCGGTCTTAGGTTTTGTATTATTACTTTAATAATTTACAAAAGTTAAGCATAATACCTTATCAATTACATCCAATTTAATGCCAATATACATATGAAAAATTTAAAAACATGAAAATTTAACAATCATGAACAAAATTAATTAAAACTCAAATGACTGAAGTTGGTCATGATGGGTACTTTATATAAATTTGAATTTGTGTACTCTTTTATTTTTCTTCAAATTGCATGAATAACCTCAGTTATGTTTGATAAAATCTACATTAGTAAAATTGGTACCGGTAGATCCTTTGAGAATTCCATTAAGTATCATTTGCTACATTTAGACATATACTGAATAAAAACAATTAAATAGTTTATTTCTAAAAAATAGGAAAGAAAAATAAAATAAGAACACAATCATCCTTATTAAAAAAAAAAAAAAAATAAAAAAAAAAAAAAATCGCCCAGACCCGCCTAGACCTGCCCAGACTGCCCAGAACCGCCCTGGCTGCCCAAAATCGCCCAGACTGCCCACCCAGCCATTAATCTGGGTGATTTTCCACCTTCTAGCGCCTAGGCGCCGCCTAGGCCGATTTTTAGAACACTAAATGGGATTATTCAAGAAAAAACTCGGATAGGTGAAAGGGTGGTTTGTATGAAGTAAGGGATACATCATCTACTCCTCATCTTCCTCCTTCTTCAAGGTTGGAACCAGTTGTAATGACAATGGCACAAAAGATTGATGCATATCTGGAAAAATCTCAGCCATCAGTCCAAACCAATGTTCCATCCGAGGTTTGTGCTACATGTTCAAGTTCTAGTCATTCCACATCAGACTGTCACTTGAAAAATGAGTACCCTGCTTATTTTCCTGAACAAGTCAATGCATTCAATACCTTTAGGCAATCTGGTTATAATCCACACTAAAATTTTTACAATCCAGGTTTATCCAAACACCCTAATCTTTCATGGACCCATGGTCAACATCAAGGAGGCCTAGTTGTTATCCCTCAAGCTCCTCGAGCTCCAATTCCTGCTAATAGGCCTCAATTCAATCAAGATGTTCCTCTCTCTAATACTCAGAATTTTCAGGATACATTGAACCAATTTATGCAGAGAACAGGAACCATACTCGAACAGAACTCTCAGGCTATCACCGAACTAAGAGCTAATTCTCAACAACAATCTCAAGCCATCCAAAAGCTTGAGATGACTGTGAGTCAAATAGGAAAATCCTTTCCTGAAAGAGAAGCAGGAAGATTCCCAGGTCAACCCATTCAAAATCCTAAGGGCCAATTCGAAATAGGCAGTACATCTCAGCCACGCAATGAAGATGTCAAATCTATCATCACCCTTAGGAGTGGAAAACAAGTTGACAAACAAATTAGAATGTCTAATCTGATTGATCTTGAATCCCAATCCACAACAAAGCAAGTCACACCTCCATCTGAGAAGGAGGCTGATAAAGCCTCATCTTCTTAAGAGGATCATCATCTTGACTCTGATCCCACCAAGGCATCCTATATGCCAAGAGCTCTATTCCCATCGCGGTTAGTTCCGGCGCAGAAAGGAACAAATGCCAACGATATAATGGAAAATTTTTAAACAAGTTCAAATCAATATTCCATTACTCGAGGCCATTAAGCAAGTTCCCTCTTATGCCAAGTTTTTGAAGGATTTGTGTACACAAAATCGAAAACTGAATGTGCACAAAAGAGCCTTCCTAACTGACCAAGTTAGCTCCATCCTTCAACATAAAACCCCACATAAGTACAACATCCTGGTTGCCCGACTATTTCATGTGTGATTGGTGATCATATGATTGAGAAGGCACTGTTAGATTTAGGGGCAAGTGTTAATTTATTACCGTATTCAGTGTATGAGCAATTGGGTCTTGGTGAGTTGAAACCAACTCAAGTGACATTGCAATTGGCAGACAGATCTGTCTGAGTCCCCCACGGTATGTTAGAGGATGTGATCATTAAGGTGGACAAATTTTATTTCCCTGTGGATTTCATAGTCCTGGACACACAACCTGTTTACAATCCCTCTAGTCACATTTCACTTATTTTGGGTCGTCCATTTTTTGCCACATCCAATGCTATCATTAACTGTCGAAATGGAATCATGAAATTATCATTTGGTAACATGACCGTCGAACTCAATGTAAGTCAACAACCTCCCGAGTCTGAGGACTCCTTTGAGGTTAACATGATTGAGAGATTGGCGGAACATTCATTTCCTCAGTTTAATGATCCTTTAGAGGCTTGTTTGACTCATTTTAATTTAGACTTCGATATTAATGATTTCATCAGGGAAGTCAATGCTTTGCTTGATTCTACCCCTATAATGGAAACCGGTTATAAATGGAAGCCTAGGGTGGAAACTCTTCCACTCAGTGAGTCAAATCAAGTCCCTTCCGTTGAACAACCACCCAAGCTCGACCTAAAGTATTACCTGACAACCTCAAGTATGCATTTTTAGGTGTTGACAATACCTTACCTGTTATTATTTCATCTACATTGACTGAAGAACAAGAATGAAAAATGTTAGATGTTTTAAAAAAACATAAAACAGCACTTGGGTGGACTATCGCGGATATTAAAGGAATAAGTCCAATTGTTTGCATGCATCACATTCATATCGAAGATAATGCCTAAGTATCGCGTGAAATGCAACGTAGACTTAATCCTAATCTAAAGGAAGTTGTCCGAGCCGAAGTCCTCAAATTTTTGGAAGTGGGTATAATCTACCCAATTTCGGATAGTCCTTGGGTAAGTCCTGTTCAAGTTGTCCCAAAGAAGTCAGGGGTAACGGTAATCAAGAATGACAAGAATGAATTAGTACCAACCCGCATGGCCACGGGGTGGCGAGTATGTATTGATTACCGTAAGTTGAACTTGGTCACAAGGAAGGATCACTTTCCTCTTCCTTTCATTGACCAGATGTTTGAAAGGTTAGCCGGACATGATTACTATTGTTTTCTTGATGGGTATTCCAGTTATAACCAAATCCCCATTGCACCCGAGGATCAAGAGAAGACCACATTCATTTGTCCCTTTGGTACTTTCGCATATCGGAGAATGCCCTTTGGATTGTGTAACGCACCCGCTACTTTTCAACGGTGCATGCTTAGTATTTTTTTCGATATGGTTGAGAGGTTCCTCGAAGTGTTTATGGATGATTTCTTAGTATTTGGTGATTCATTTGATGAATGTCTACATCATTTAACTTTAGTGTTAAATAGATGTGTGGAGAAAAATCTTGTCTTAAATTGGGAGAAATGTCATTTTATGGTACGACAGGGCATTGTTCTTGGACATGTAATTTCACACAAGGGAATTGAAGTCGACAAATCCAAAATTGATTTAATTTTGAGTCTTCCGCCTCTGAAGACGGTTAAGGAAATTAGATCTTTTCTAGGCCATGCTGGATTTTATCGAAGATTCATCAAAGACTTTAGCAAAATCGCTCGTCCTTTATGCAATTTACTTGCCAAAGACGCAGTTTTTGTTTTTGATGAAGATTGTTTGAAAGCTTTTGAGAAGCTTAAACAATTATTGACTTCAGCTCCAATCATCCAATCTCCTAATTGGAAGTTTCCTTTTGAGCTTATGTGTGATGTTTCCGACTTTGCACTCGGAGCTGTCCTAGGGCAACGATTGGACAAAAAGCCACATGTCATTTATTACGCTAGTAGAACTCTACAAGACGCACAACTTAATTACTCCACCACTGATAAAAAGTTATTAGCTGTAGTCTTTGCTCTAGATAAATTTCGATCTTACCTTATAGGATCCAAAGTAATTATTTTTACTGATCATGCGGCGTTAAAGTATCTTTTCTCTAAAAAAGATGCTAAACCTCGCTTAATTCGATGGGTCCTATTGCTACAAGAGTTTAATATTGAAATTCGGGACAAGAAAGGTTCGGAAAACATTGTAGCTGACCATTTATCTAGACTTCTGGTAGAGTCATCTAGCGAATATTTACCATTGAATGAGTCATTTCCTGATGAGCAATTATTTGCTCTCTCCCAATTACCTTGGTATGCAGATATCGTGAACTATCTTGTTACAGGTCAACTTCCTTTTAAGTAGTCTAAACAAGATAGATCCAAATTTCTTGCTGAGGTTAGACATTTCTTCTGGGATGATCCATACTTGTTCAAGTATTGTCCTGATCAGGTTATCAGGAGATGTGTTCCTGAGAGTGAATTTCACAGCATCATCTCATTTTTTCATGAGCAAGCTTGTGGTAGTCATTTTAGCTCTAGAAAACAGTTGCAAAAGTTTTGCAGAGTGTTTTTATTGGCCTACCCTTTTTCAAGATACTCATGCCTTTTGCACCACTTGTGATCAATGCCAACGAATGGTCGTCGTAACATGATGCCCCTTACTAATATTCTTGTGGTTGAAATCTTTGATGTTTGGGGTATTGATTTCATGGGACCATTCCCGCCTTCATTTGGCAATCTTTTCAACCTTGTTGCTGTGGATTATGTGTCCAAATGGGTAGAAGCGATACCATGTAAAACGCATGACCACAGGGTTGTGGCAAGATTCTTGAAAGATAATATTTGTTCTCGTTTTGGTATTCCGCGTGCCATTATAAGTGACAGTGGTTCTCATTTTCAAGCTATTAGTAAAGAAATACTCCATTACTCATAAAGTTGGCACCCCCTATCATCCACAAACAATTGGGCAAGTTGAGATTTCTAATCGGGAGATTAAAATTATTCTAGAGAAGACAATCAGACCAGATCGTAAAGACTGGTCTCAACGTCTGAGTGATGTTCTCTGGGCTTATATAACAACATTTAAGACCCCGATTGGAATGTCTCCATATAGGTTTTTTTTTGGAAAAGCATGTCATTTGCCTGTGAAATTGGAACATCGTGCATATTGGGCCATCAGACATTCAATTTTGATATGGTCAAGGCTGGATCACATCGTAAGCTTCAACTTAATGAGTTGGAAGAGATCCGAAATGATGCGTACCACAATGCCAAAATCTACAAAGAACGAACAAAGATATTTCATGATAAATCCATTCTTCGTAAGTCCTTTGAGCCATCTCAAAAAGTTCCGTTGTTCAACTCTCGGTTACGACTTTTTTATGGAAAGTTGAGATCTCGGTGGTCAAGACCTTATATTGTGAAAGCAGTGTTCCCACATGGAGCTGTGGAGATAGTTAACCCTAAGGATGACCATGTATTTAAGGTAAATGGTCAAGGACTTAAGCCATTCTTAGAGTTACCTCGATTAGAAGCCGAGGTTGATGTGATTCTATTAGAGGACCTTGTGTATCAGAATTGAGGATCTTCTGGGTTTTGTCAGGCTAATGACGTTAAACCAAGCACTCCTAGGAGGCAGCCTAGCTTTAGTTGTGTGTTTTTTGCTGTTAGTCTGGATTGATTTTCGAGTACCCTATTTAGTTGTGTTTCACTCATACTCGTTAGCTCCATAACAGTTTTGACTTACAATTTTATTTTATTTTTGTTAATGTCAAGTCTACATTTTATCTATTTCTATTAACTAATCCACAATTCTTTTGTCTCTGGGCTCTCATCGGTGGATTACTTGTGAAAATTGGTAAAATCTTTACCACGGTAATATTGTTCTAACCTCCTCTTATGTACTTATTTCATTCATTTGTAAGAATTATTGTGTTAAACATTGAGGACAATGTTTGGATTAGGTTTGGGGGTAGGGTTCATGAGTCAGTGAATTTTTCGTAGTATTTTCTTTTTTTTTCTTTAAAAAAAAAATCCTAGTGTTTTCTTTTCTCATTCCTTAAAAAAAATGTTTTTTCTGACAAGAAAATTTGGTCTTTTGCGATTATGAAAATGGATTTTAAATGTTTTATGCTCAAGAAAATGCAAGCCAACTTGACATATTGGTATATTGATAAAACTGAAAGTTTAGTATGATCCTTAAGCTAGATCTAGTTCATAAGATTTGTCAACTCGATTATCTTTGCACCATGAGCCATGTTAGCATAACTTGAAGTTGATGAGTGAAATATATACTAGAAAACCTTAGAATAATAGTTGAGACTTAACCCTGAAAGCTTTGAGCCTTTCTATTTTTCTGAGGGTTATACATAAACTTTGATTTTTCTTGAGTCTACATTATCTCGTTGATGATCTCATTATTTTCATTATTTTGATCAAGTGCTTTGGGAATGACATCAAAATTGAATTATTACACTAGAACTTCTTGGCTTATTCAATTGAGATGTCATAATACTGACCCGAACTTAGGAAATGATCCAGGCATTTTTTTCTTTAGACCATTAACTAGCCTTTTAACTTACCCATAACATTAACCTTTTTGTAGCCTTTTGAGCCTTAGAATAACTTTTATTTGTTAAGCCATTAACCTTTACCCAACTTTTCTGGGAATGTGTATGGATGGATATACTTGGTGTCAAAATGGCATTAAAAAGCAAAATATGAGATATTTCATAAATCCTCTATGAAAAAAAAAAAAAAGGTTGAAGAAAAAAAAATAGAAAAAAAAAATGATTCTTCAATTAGGATAAAGATGTGAGAATGAAGAAAAAATTGATGGTGCGCAACATTGGTTTATTCTTGATAGCCCTAATTATTCGTTTAATGGGTGTATACATTCCTAGAAAATTTTCTTAGAATCCTTTGACATTCCTTATTAACCATTACCCAAGCCCCGTTACAACCCAACAAGTCCTAGTTGATCTTAGGTAAAGGTTGGTTCCGTAGATGTGGAGATTTAATAATCAAGACCTATGGTGTTTGATTCAACATTCCCAAAAGTAATTGATATTCATGTCCATGAGATCATATTCATTCCATTCTTGAAAAAATCGTTCTTCATATTTATTTATTTTTGGAAAGCAAGCGGGGTTATTTAGGATCCCCGAACCTTAGTAAAAAAAGGATGATAAAGTTTACTATATGTGAGATGATTGTTTTCCATTATTTACTCTTTCCTCACATATAAACTGAGTGAAATACCAAATCTCTGAGTGTTTTATTGTGAGCGACATGAGAGATTTGAAGTCAAAACAAACTTTCTACAGGAGATTTAGTCATTGTTTTACTCTGAAATGAAGAGTTATGTTGATAGTGCTATCCACACACACACATTGAGTTGAGGATGATTGTGAATTTTTTCTAATCTTTGGAGAATATTAAATTATTTTGACATTTATTGATACACTAGAATGACACTGTTGGTTTCTTGCAAATCTTGAAGTTTTAAAATAAACACTGTTTGACCAAGTTTTTTTGAGTCAGTAATGTTTGTGGGTAACATTTTTGGAAACCCTCACGAGACTATAACTCGTCCACTAGAGGTAATCTAGGGGTTCAAAGCCTTGTTGCACGTTTAAGGTAAGTGCAACCGATGATTCCTGCAAAAGTAAGTTAAAATTTTATTTTTATTCTTTTGCTCGAGGACTAGCAAAATATAGGTTTGGGGTATTTGATATTCACATAATTATTACATAATATATCCCTTAATTTATTCATGTTAGTGTTTCGATTATTATATTTTATAGTAATTATTTCGTTTTCATGTCTTTGTAGGAATTTGAGCGTGAACGATGAAATCGTATTAAGGCGACAATTTAAGGAATGACAAATATTGATCGATTCTAGCGGTGGTACAAAGCAGATGGTGTCAAACCTAAACCCAAAACCTACCCATAAACCCAAATCCAATCCTACCCCTAAAGAATATTCTCTCATTTATACCTTGATGAATCTTCCCTTTATCTCATCCCTATTCACTTTGATCATTTTCTATAAATACAAGAGAATAGGGTGAGAAAAGGGGGAGGAAGAGAAGGGAAAAGAAGAATTGCATAAAATTAAACCCTCTTTCTCTCAAAGTGATTCTCATCACCATCACCACTCATCCATCTCTCACTCACTCAACAATCACCTCCATCCACCATTAGCCACCCGAGCGCCACCACCGAGTTCCTCCACAGTCACCGCCATCACCACGAAATAGGGGCGTGACAACCCTGTTTCGCGCCAGAGCTACCTCCATCACTGTCCCAGTCCCTCTTCATGTCCGTCATCCATCAAACTCCATCCGCCATCAACCACCATCACCCTGTTTTGCGACAGAACACATCCGCGAGCCACCACAACCACCGCGAAACAGAGCCACCATCACCGCGACTCTGTTTCGCCTCGCCACAGAGCCAGCCGCCTTCACCGCCCTCTCTTAGTCTCGACCTCCTTCCTGTCTCCATCTCTCACGGCCACCATCACAGAGCAGCTCATCCGCGGTGCACAACCAACGCGACAGCAAAAACAGGGGAGCCTCCTTCCGATTTTTCTATCTGTTTTTGAGTTTCTCTCTGTTTCCTCACCTTCCCTCTTCTTTTGCAGGTTCTGGAGACATTTGGAGGACGAGGACCCTCGCGAGGAGCACGGAGGAAGGCAGAGTAGCACCTCGAGCGGCGCTGTCGCGCTGGAGACGAAGGACACTGTTCTTCTGGCGGGAGACTGAGTCAATTGATTTTTTTCTATTCACACCCCCGAATTTGTTCTATACCACCACAGAGCGTTTTGGGAACATTTTCACGGGATTTGTGTTCGGACCACTTGCTGATCTGCTGAGTACCACCACATCGAGTTTGTGACAAACCAAAGGGATTGCTTAATTCATTTTTGATTTATTTTACTGAATTGTGTGCTTAATTGTTAATTACAATTTATTTATGAATATTTTATAAATTGCTTTCACCCTTCATTTTCGAGAAATTAATATTGATATGTTTTGTAGTTAGAATTACCCTTTTTCAATATTCATAGCATGTGTTAAAAATATTAAGCTCAAACTTTGATTAAGTGTGCCCTAAAAAGATACTTAATACTTGGTAAGAACGTATTTGCTTGAAATAATTTGTTAATGTTTGATAGAAACATGATATAAGTTGAATTGGATTGTAACGATCACATATTCGGTGTAAGCAGGGGATTCTCATCCCTAAAGCTTCTCGTTTAAATTTTCAATAATTTAGATTTAAATGTTTTTGCTAACTCATTGGTGAGTCCAAGCCCACAAAATCCATCTCATCTATCTTTTATTTTATTTTATTTTTCTTTTTTTAATTTATTTTTAGTTTAGTTTTAAAACACTGTAACCCCATTTTTCTCTAAATTAGTTTAGATAAATTCTAAAATTCAATTGCACTCACTTTTCTCGTGGGATCGACTCGTACTTGCCGTTGTCTACCAGTTAGGCACCGTGTACTTGCGGTTATTACAAGTGGGTTAAATTAGCCTATTAATTTAGGTTAGCTAAACTCGCATCACTATACATGCTAAAATCCATCAAATTTGAGTATCATCCTCACCCATATTCATTAAATTCAATCACATCTCACTAATACCTATCAAATTTTAGTAACATAGTCACCCAATATCCATTGTATTTGATCAACATAGACATTAATATTCATCAATTTTTAAACTGATTTGATCAATGTGCCCATTCATACCCACTAAACATGATTGGCACATTCATCAATTTACCCATCAACATACTAATCATTTTTCAAACTTTTTTGTTTGAAAATAACATTGGCTTATATAGTTTGTAACACAAGTTTGATTATCATAAAATTTGAAATTTAAACTACAAGGGCTTTGCATAGGTAACAAATACATAACATTAAATTTGTAGTTTCAATTATAAAGTACAAAAATTCATGTAATGATAAAGGCAAATAATGGATATGTATGTAATTGATAACAAATTTGCAATATTGAGTTGTCATTAAGTAAAAGATATTGATTAAGGTTAACCTGTAATGACTTGAAAATTTCTGTAAATAAAGTCTTAGGACTTTAGTGGTGTTTGACAATGACGTATGTCTCGAAAGCCTTTAAATCCAAAAAGTAGGACTTGTAGGTCATTTCCCCAAAATTTTAATGGGTCCAAACCCTAACAACCAACCACAAGGCCCAAACAATACCAATCACCTTAACACGAGCCCAAGTCCATCGACATTCAAACCCACAATAATGAACCTACAGCCGGATCCAAACCCAACTCTTGAACCACCCTTTGTGACACACAATACAACTCAGAGCTAATGCGGAATACAATAATAAAAGAAGAAGAAGATAAGACAAATATATTTTTTTTCAATCCTTCCATTATATTATTAGAACAAGGATTCCAACTTCTCAAGAACAACTCTCTTGAGGCTCCAACCTGTGCTATCTTAAAAAGATTACAATACTCTCGAGAACAAATTCTCTCGAGGCTCCAACTTTTATTATTTTATTAACTAACAACTATTTCAATAGTTTCTCGTGAACAAAATTTTCGCGAGACTTCTCCCTAAAAAATCAAACTCTTGAGGTTCTCTCTCAAGAACAACTCTCTTAAGAGCTTTATTGAACAATCTCTCAATTTACATCTCCAACCTTGCTCCTTGATCATGGATTCTTCAATGCCTTCTGGATGCCTTGAACCTACATATAAAGACACTGTATATAGGCTACACATCTATAAACCAAAAAAAAAAACCTACTCCTAATTGGCAAGTATTTCTATATTACTTTCCTTGTCCCTCTTGGAGAACTTTCATGTTTTAAATAAATAAGGAATGCATACTCCAAGCAGGAAATTGTTTCAATATTTTATTTCTTGTCCCTCAATGAGAAACATTCCTTATTCCAATTTCCTAATTGATTTAGGAAAGTTCCCTTGTCTAAATTTAACAAAGAAACCTAATTCAAACTGAAAACTTTTCAATAAGGAAACTTTTGTCCAACAAAGAAATGTTCCTTGTCCTAATTAATCAAGGAATCCTTATCCAAATTGGAAAATTTCCTTAACCACTAAACTCATAAAATAAGATATTATTTTTATCACCTTGCTCAATTCAATTAATCCCCTTTTGCTCGACCAAAATTATCTTTTTCCATTTTTTTCTACAAGAAGACGCATTTCTCCTTATATTCCACATCATAGTACGAAGAATACGAGCCAACTTGAGACCAATCAAGGAACTATTGTTGTATTGGCTCTAAGCATGAAGTAATCAAAACTTGCAGATGAAATCAGGCATATCAAGGCAAGACAAGAGAATTTTTTAAAGGTTCAATGTGTGGTTGGGAACTCTAAAGCCAGTGCACAACTTGAACATCAATGTGGACGTCGAGCTTTGTTAGGAGAATCGCCTCTCCATATGTTGCTAGATGGAAGCGTGGTAATAGATGGTGGTTACATCCAGTAGAGTCTCCATGGTATACCTATTGAGGTTAATGAGTATGAACATGAAAGAGGTCTTCCTATCATTCGGAAGGTAAATCCAAACCTTATTCCTACGTTTGGGTGGGGGGGGGGGGGGGGGGTTGGAAGAATAAATTAAAATGTTGGCAGTAATGGTGATGCTCAAGCAGATGAGGCAGAAGGAAATGCATTTGATGAATGGGAAGCTTCTGATAGTTCCTCCTCCCTTGTTTTTAAATTACCTGCATTTGTAATTTTTTTTTATCAAATATGTTTATCATTCATGCTATCCATTATGCATATCATAACATGTATGTGATATATTTAAAGTGTGAGATATGATGTAATACTCACAAAGAGTGCACTACCACTAGGCTAATATCGACTAAAGGGGGTCAATAAAATCTTTTCGAAAAATCATTTTTTTAAAACAAGCGGAAGTGTTTGACTTTGAAGTTTTTCACATAAACTTATCGAAGGCTTTTGGTGCGACTTAAGCTAAGTCAATACCACAAGGTCACAAGTTTAATTGATTCACCTAACCAAGTGGAAAACCTTTTGTAAACTCCCCTCAAGAAAATCTTAGGCATGCAAGTTGAACATAAAGCAATATAACAATGTAAAGGCCACTTAACTAACTTACAAGGTAAAGTAAACAGAGTCATGGGGAGAAAAAAAAAACAGATCAGAAAAGGAACACCAATATAACGAGGTTTACCTAAGTTGAAGTTTGATTGGCTCTTACCAGTTACTTCCTCGCTGGAAAAGCCTCGCAAGCCTCAAGTCTTTATTATTTGATCAAATGAGAACCCCATTTTGAATCAACGTTCAACAACCTCATCGAGGTCTAATCGCAGCTCTCCTATGAGACTTATTGGCATGAAACCAAGTGATTTGCTCAAAGGGCGTGTCTTTGGGATCCTAGAAATACAACTTACTCTTATGTTCTGCTTCGTGAGACTTACAGAATAGCAAAGGATCATATTATCATAGGATGCAACGCACCAAGCCTTACCACTTGCTTGGGATCGCCAGGGTGACAATCATAGGAATCCGCTCCATCGATTCAAGAACCCAAACGGGGTGAAGGTGAGTTTATCCAAGGCTAACACTCAAAAGGTTTTCTCTCTTATAATGAAACTCGTTTGTCAGATAAAGAGGCTTCAAAGCTCTTTTAATTGAAGATGAAAGCTTTATTCAAGAATGAGATGAAATGGTTGAATGTTCAACAACTCTCTAAATAAGGTATATACCAATACAAAGAACTCTTCAAATTTTCTTCGCATTTCTCTTATATTTTCTTTTTAGGTAACCAAAAAGCTAATGAATAGAGAAAAAGTTTGGATATGGGTTTTAATTGGGTGAATGAATTCTCAAAGGGAAAATTGAAGGGGGAAATGTTTCACAAATTTGAATAAGAGAAGTATGAGAATTGTTTTTTTAGAGATGATCTTGGTTCCTATTTACAATCAGTCTTGAATCAGTGAAGTCGATTTCAATGTCTCCCCTGCCTACTTTTCAGAACGACACCTTACTTTCTCAGAACATTTCTTTGCTAAAAACGACATGTCAAGGGGTGAAGTCAACTTTGCTTGCCTTGAACAATTTTTTTTTAACAAAAGTTTCTCCTTTGGCGCATGTCTTTGTACTTGACATGGACATCTCCTTTTGGCACATGGAAAAGTCTCAAGGGAGAATATTTTCAAGAGAATATCAATTCTCAAATTGGAGGAAACCAAATTTTTAAAAGGGAAATCAAAATTCAAACTTTGAAATTTTGGTTCATACCCTTTTTTGCCCCTAAACTGCTTTTGGGTACTACATTTGAATTTTGGCCATCCATAAGCTATTTTTTGCTTGTTTTGTTTTCATACCTTTGACACGCCTTCATGAATTAAATAACATTATAATGATCTTTACAAATCATTGACCTAATCCCAATCACTTTATATATAATTTATACTTATATTGTATATTTTTACATTGTTTTGGTATAATTTTAAAAATACATTTTCAACATTATGAATATAATATCCCCAATCACACCTACTGCCTTTTCCTAGAATTAATCATTTTATTTACTGATAATGCACCCTAAAACATTTTGCCAATGATTAGATGATTATACTCAATTGGATAGTCTCCTCTCGATTCCAAAGAAATTACAAGATTTTTGTGGTGGATTGTCGCGAAAATCCATCACAAACCCAATGACTCTCTTGGATTTGAAACAGGAAGGTTCTACCACTACAATTCGAAACTTGGAGAACCTTGTCAAGGAGATGACCCTTGATATCATCTTTTTAATGGAAACCAAATTGTCAGATCACTCTGTAAATTATATCAGCTCCATTGTAAAAACCATCGACTTTGCACACCAAGCCTCTATACTTGTAGAAGGAAGATCATGTGACCTTGCCCTACTTTGAAAGCATAACATTGATTTGGAAGTCATTTTGGTCACCAAGTAATTGATCCATATATCCTTCCAACTCTGTCATGCCTTTATTCCTTGGTCCATCACTTTCACTTATGGAAACTCTGAACCATCAATTTGAGATATTGGGACTCACTTTATTGCACAAGGTCTGGTATTTAATCACCTTCGTTAGTTTTTGGGACTTCAATGTTGTATTATACAACCACGAAAAAGTGGGAGGTAAAACATTAACTATAGGCAATCTGCCAAATTCCATTCTTTTATCTCTAAATTTAGCATCATTGACCTCCCTAATCATGGTCTTAATTTTATTTGTAATAATAAGAGGATAGGTGACAACCTAGCAATGAGAGACTGGACAGAGCCCCGTCTTGCACTTATGGAATGAGTTGTTTCCAAATGTTATGCGAACCTCTATGCACATGTAATCCTCTGACCACATAACTATTATCATATATCTTTCGAACCCCAAATCTTCTTGCCATATGACTTTTAGGTTCTTGGATTTGTTGACTAAAGACCTTTTTTTATTGAGTTCATTAATTTATTTGGGAAACCAACTCAAGTAACCAAGAGAGTGTTTCTCAACCCATTTCATCCATTCCGCTTGCTCCCAACCAGTTTGTTCACCATTCTAATCTTCCTTCTCACATCCTCGGCAACAAACTTCATAACTTAAGTGATAAGTGCATAAAAGTGCACTTCGAACATCGTTTTTCTAAGTGTAATTGTTAGGTTATTTGGTTCATTCTAGTACTTTTTTTATAATAATTTTATACTTAGTATATTATGTGTATTTTGGTTTTGAAATGTAATTTAATGGAAAAAGGGAACTAATGCCACATGCAAGACGGGGTCGCTAAGTGTAATTGTTAGATTATTAGGTCGAAACCCGATAGGAAATTTTTTTTTGTTTTTTTTTATTTTTCTTGAATAAAAGAAAGACAATCTTTCTACATCCCCCAACCTAAATCGAATATTGTCCTCAACATTAAATCAATCTGTTTTAATAAGGAGGGAAGAAAAAGGAAGAAAAAAGTAAATTAAATAAAAACGATCAAACAACCTTGCAAAAAGAATACGAAAATAATACAAATTGAGCAAGGGAGAGACTTAGCTGGATTTCTATAACGCGTGAGCGCCTTAGAACAAAGTTCTCCTTTGCTCTTTGGGTTACCTCCCAAGTAGTGTTAAGTTTATTGTCTTCAGCCCGACTGGATGACTCTCATGCCATGTACTAAATGAAGTGGAGAGCCTAGTCCTCATCTCTAGGTTCAAAGCTCATCTCAATGTAGGGTTTCACTCTATGTCCATTCACTTTAAATGTTAAATTTTTCTCCTTGCTATGAACCTCTACTGCTCCACAAGGAAAAACATTAGTCACAACATAAGAACCATACCACTTAAACTTGAGGTTCCCAGGAAAAATTTTCCATTTTGAATTGTAGATCAACACTTTCTGTCCCACATGAAAATCCTTCCTAGTAAGGTTCTTATCATGATATGCCTTGGTCCTTTCCTTGTATAGCTTGGCATTCTCATAAGCATCGTGCCTCAATTCTTCTAACTCGTAGCTTCCTCTTGTCACCCACATGTTTCATGCCAAAATTGAATTTCTTGATGGCTCAGTAAGCCCTATGTTCCAACTCTACCGGTAAGTGACATGACTTCCCAAAAACTACTCGAAATGGATACATGCCAATAGGAATTTTGTAAGTAGTTCTATAGGCCCACAATGCATCAGTCAAACATAGCGACCAATCTTTTTTTTAAGTATTCACTGTCTTCTCTAGGATGTTTTCGATCTCTCTATTATTTATCTCCACTTGACCACTAGTTTGAGGATGATAGGGAGTGCCAACCTTATATGTAATCCCATATTTTTTTTCATCAAGAAAAAAAAAGGGTTGGTTATTGAAATGGCTACCTCCATCACTTATTATTGCCTTTGGTGTCTCAAAACGAGTAAAGATATTATCCTGCAAAAACTTCACAACAACTTTGATATCATTAGTTTTTGAGGGGACAACCTCAACCGATTTAGACAAATAATCGACACCCACAAGAATATATAAATAACCAAATGAGTTAGGAAATGGACCCAAAAAGTCAATACCCCACACATCAAAGAGTTCCACCACTAGAATGTTCTACAGTGGCATCTGATTCCTGGAGGAGATGTTTCATGTTCGTTGGCATCTATCACAAGATCTGCAAAATGAAAAAGCATCTTTAAACACACTAGGTCAATAAAAATCAAATTGAAATACCTTCACCGTTATTTTCTTGGCTCCAAAGTCCCTCCACATGCAAGCTGATGACATTGGCGTAAGATACTCATATGCTTCTCCTCTGAAACACACCTTCGAATAATCTGGTCAGGAAAAATTTGAACAAGTATGGTTCGTCCTAATGGTAGTACCTTGACATTGATATCAACCTCTTCTTTTCCTAGTTAGACATCCCTTGAGGGAAAACTTTAGTAGTTATATAATTAACAATAGGGGTGGGCATGGGACGGGAGGACGGGATGGGACATGATCGACCCATCCCTATCCCATCCCGTTCATACGGGATCGGGACGGGATGGGATCAACGTGTTTCAAATTGGCCAAGCAATTTCAATAACTAAAATAGATCTTCATCAAATTGCATGTTCACACATAACCATGCTGAATATGAAATAATAAACCAAAATGCAATCAACTAAACATAATGTAACCTATGCCCTAATAAGCACATGAAGTTGTCATTGGAATCTCTCACAGAGTTTAATTTTCATGCATATCTATCCTTGCAAATGAGATGATACTAGGAACCCATTAAATTGTATTATAGGTTGAGTATCCAAAGTTTTCAATGAAATCGAATGTACCCTAGTTAAATACAATTAAACTAATTGGTATTCAAATATGAGTTGATAGCCTAACGACATTGAGAATTTTAGATGCTAAAATGTTATATGCATCAGGGAATTTGTATAGGCATCCAAATATTGCAATCCTAAAATAAGTAAATAAATAATAAATATTGAAAAATTAATTCGGGACGGGATGGGATTGGCGGGATTGAAAATCTTCATCCCATCCCATCCCATTCTAGATCGGGACGGGATCGGGATGGAATTATTCAATCCCATTAAGACCCGAAAAAATTGGGACGGGACGGGACAGGAACGGGATCGCGGGATGGGATGCCCACCCCTAATTAACAATATCTGCATACAAAGGAAGTGGTACCTCTAATGTGAATAATTGTTCATCTGAAAATTATTCACTCAAGGGAAGCTCGTTCCCTTTTTCATCATGAAGTAACTTGGATAAATGATCTACCACCACATTATCACTACCTTTCTTGTCCTTAATCTCAAGATCAAATTCTTGTAACAACAATACTCATCTGATCAATCTAGGCTTAGCATCTTTTTTAGCAATCAAATATCTCAAAACAACATGGTCAATAAATACATTAACTTTATTGCCAATCAAATATGATCTAAACTTCTCTAAAGCAAATATGACAACTAACAATTTTTTTTAGTAGTAAAGTAATTAAGTTGAGCATCATTTATAGTTTGAGAAACATAATAAATAGCATGAGGTATCTTACCAATTCTTTGACCTAGAACCAGAGCAAAATCACTAGCGTCGCACAATCTCGAATGAAAGGTTCCATCATAATTGGTGCAGACGTGAATAACCTTTTCAAATAGGAGAAAGCAGTCATGCAATCTTCTATCCATATAAACTCAACATCTTTAGTTAGCAACGCACAAAGAGGTCTGGAAATCTTTGAAAAGTCTCTTATAAATCTTCTATAAAACCTGGCGTGCCCTAAGAAGCTTCTCAACCTCTTAACAGATGTAAAAGGTGGTAATTTGGAAATAATGTTGATATTTGCCTTGTCCACTTCAATGCCTCTACTAGAAATGACATGACCTAATAAAATGCCATGTTGTACCATAAAATGACATTTTTCCCAATTCAGCACTAAATTGCATTCTTCACATCTCTTAAGGACAAGCTGCAAATGGTGAAGGCATTCATCAAGTTAGAACAAAAACATTGAAATCATCCATGAATACCTCGATGAGCCGCTTTACCATATGAAAATATGCTCATCATATACCTCTGAAATGTGGCAGGTGCATTACAAAACCCAAATGACATCCTTCTATAAGCAAATGTACCAAAAGGGCATGTGAAAGTTGTTTTCTCTTGGTCATCTGGCACTATAACTATCTGAATATATCCACTATACCCATCTAGGAAATAATAATGACTATGATCCACCAACATCTCTAACATCTGATCAATAAAAGGGAGAGGGAAGTGATCTTTTCTGGTTTCATTATTGAGCTTCCTATAGTCAATGCAAACTCTCCATCCTGTGGTCATTCTGGTCGGAACAAACTTGTTCTCCTCAGTTTTCATCACTGTGATTCCACTGGAATTGAACTCACCCACTTGCTATCTGAGATGGGGTAGATAATGCCACATCCAACAACTTCAGAACCTCTGCTCTGACTACATCCTTCATGTGTGGGTTGAGTCTTCTATGTGCATCTCTGGTAGGCTTTACATTGTCTTCCAGAAAGATCATATGCATGCACTTAGCTGGACTTATTCCCTTGATGTCAGCAATGGTCCACCCTATTGCAACTTTATGCTCTCTGAGAACTCTCAATAGCTTATTTTCTTCCCCCAAACTCAAGTCTGCAGCTACTATCACTGGTATTTTCTGGTCTTCTCAGAGGTACGCATATTTCAAGTGGTCGGGGGCAGCTACTTCAATTCCACATTTTGTGATTTGAAAATGGAAGGGGCAAAAGTGGTATTAATAGACATAAAAGTTTCAAATGGAGGTGCATACTTACTTGAATGAGACTTAAAAGCCTCAAGAGAGTGTATGATGTCCCTCATCACATTGTCATCTCCATGTTCAAGATTCAACCTTGTGAAATTATGAGTGATGGTTGCCTCCAATGGATCAATGCTATGTACCTGATAAACATGCTCAACGACACTTTGAACAACATCAATATTACAACAATCATGCTCATCTTGTGGTAATTGTAATGCATCAAATACCTTAAATTCTATATTTTCACCATTTACTTTCGTGCTTAGAGTACCCCTTTTAACACAAATTTTCGTTTCAACAGTATGCATAAAGGGTCTTCTTAAATAATAGGCAAAGATGATAGCGTAGAAGGTTTTTTCATATCTAAGACAATAAAATCCACGGATAGCATAAACTGATATACCTTAAGCAAAACATCCTCTAAAATACCTCTAGGTCTTTTGATGCTTTTGTCTGCCAATTGCAATGAAATTGAGGTTGGTTTAAGTTCCCCCAACTTCAATTTCTCATAAACCGTGTAGGGAAACAAATTGATACTTAGCCCCTAAATCAAGTATAGCACGTTCAATTAATTGATCACCAATTCTGCAAGGGATAGTAAAATTGTTTGGGTCTTTTAGCTTGGGCGGTAATTTTCTCAACAAAACCACTTACCTCTTGAGTCAATGCAACTTTCTCATATTCCTGAAACTTTGTTTTATGAGTACAACCAAGGATTTTGATTTCGGTTTTCGAAGTGATTTCAGTCATTTGATTTTAAGAAAAATTTCGTGAAATATCTCGGTGTGTAAAGAAAAAACATAAAATTTTGAGAATATCAGAAATATAAATATTAAATTTTGAGGGTACATGAAATATGTCAAAAAAATGCAACTAAATGAATCAATTTTGCATGAAACTAATAAACATGTCCCGACAATTCTTTCCTATGCATGAAATCCATAATACAAATATATGTTTATTTATTATTATATATTATATTTATTTTTATTTATTTGCAGAGTGTTTCAAGAATATATTATTTATTATTATTAATTTTTTTTTTGCAAGAATGTATGAACAGAGCGACCCCACAACCAATTTCATAGCAAAAAAAAGAAAAAAAAAATCAATTCATTAAAAATTTTGTCTAGAGAAACAACACATTCATGCCATTACCATAAGGAAAAAATGAAACATAACCCCAAAACCGCAAAAACCCCATATTTTGTGAATGTGATATACCATACTTTGTTCAAATTCACAAATAATTATAACCCATACTTTATCAATGAGGTACTCACGTTCGATAACAACTTGGATGCTTCGCAAAATCGAGCTACCATGATTCCAAGAAACGCTCAATTCAACTTTGAAAGTTTACAAAACTTTGGTGTTGTGGTGAAGCAAATATGACATAGCTTGATGTTGAAGCAACTCTATGGTGAAGAAGAAGATAGCTTGAAGAAGATCACGAAGTTAAAGTGGTGAAACAGATTTAGGTCGAGATGGTCAAGATGAAGCAAAACTTGCTTGAAGGAGTTCGATCTGTACAAAGAATCCCTTTTGCTCAGAATTTTCATCCACCCATTAATCAATTACTCACTCTGCACAATTTCTTCTAACACTCTCCAAAACTCCACTCTCAGAATTTTTTTAAACACTCTCTCTCAAACTCTCAGATCAAACATCCCAAAGAACAAAATGGGCAAAACCAGAAGCAGAAGAAGAGAAGTTGATGGGGTTGGTTGATCTCAAACATTCCCTTCTTCCTCATCTTATTCGTCATCTTCTTAGTCTGACATCGATTTCTCCTTCGCTTTATCTTCTTGCAAATCATCTTTGAATCAAGGTAGAGAGATCGGGCAGAATAGATCAAATCGATTAACCATACCAGAAAAACCGAGATTAAGCATAGATCAGAGCAAGAGTCGAGCATAAAGATTTACAGGGTGGTATTCAATTTTAATAGAGTGTGAAAGACTTTAAATTTCATGGATTTTAAAATATTTCAAAGAAGTTTACAGAATCCACTGAACTTTGATGTATTTTAAGTGACTGAATTTTGTGAATTTTACAGAATCCACTGGATTTTGATGGATTTTTGTTATTGAATTTTCTGAATTTTATAAAGGATTGTTATGAATTTCTATTGATTCTTATAAATTTCTGTAAAATCTTATGAATATGCTATTAATCATAGAAAGTAATGAAATAACGTCACCTACATTGTTATCCATATCAACACAAATCATAAAACATCCCTCAAATATCAATAAAACAATCGTTGTATGCTATGTGAATTTTATTACAAATTAAAAAAAAATCACTGAACATTGAATATGGTACAAATAACTATTTTTCTTTTGAAAAGAAGAAATAATGCAAATAATTCTCCAATAAAAATAAATAGATAAATAAAAAAATATTCTCTTTATTGCTCATCGTTGACTCTCGACACTCACAGCATCTCCCCACATATCTGAAGCTATAGTTGCTTTCCATTCATTAGCCTTCTCTCGTTGTTGATCTTGGATTAGAAAATTTTCTTCTTTTTCTTCTTCCAATGGTGATGAAGGCTTGTCGTCTTCTTCAATTGAAAATTCATCAGAACGACACTCTTTATGAAGAAAGTTGTGCAATCCTACACACGCTAACACTAACTCCACTTGTGTTTTATATGGAAATGGAGGCGCGAACTTAAAAATTGTAAATCGTGATTTAAATATACCAAATATCATATCAATTACGTTTTTCAATGACGCATGACGAAGATTGAACAACTCAGTTGGATTTTCGGGGTCGCGACCATGACCAGAAAAATCTTGGAGATGATATCGAACACCTCAAAATGGAGCTAAAAAATTGGGACAATTTGCAAATCCACAATCAACTAAGAAATATTTTCCTGAAAATTCACCACACATACAATTAGAGTATCAAATAATAAACACACGCATATAATACAGAATAAAAGAAATAAATATGTACCTTGTGGGACATGAAATCTGTTACTACTCTTTGACAAAGCATCATTTAACACTTTAGAATCATGTGCTGAACCTTCCCATCCACTTAGAACGTATATGAATTCCAAATCAAAGTTACAAGCAGCTAATACATTTTGTGATTTATTTCCGTGACGATCACGATAACTAGCAACTTCACGCCCTATTACCATTGCATGTATGTGTGTGCCATCAATAGCTCCGATGCAATCCTAAAATAAAATCACGATTTCACAAAAATAACAAGCAAAAATAACAATAACAGTAAACAAAAAATTTAGTACCTACCTTAAAGTAAGGGTAAAATCGTGTGCTCTCCAATATTTTAAGTGGCGTTGTGGATCTAGGTTTGACCATCATCTCTGGTGCTATTGTGTTTAAGGCCATGAGAACTTTGTTGAAATTTTTGCTTGTTGCGAAATGTGATCTCTTAAATGTGTCTTCAGTTTGACAATATCGAGAATTTTGACCAACAGTAAGCAAAAACGTTGCAAGCATTTCTTCAACACATATGAATCTTGTGTCTTTCAGATTTGTTTTCTCTCTAACAATATTACATAGCTTCATAAAGACACCAGGATACATACGATATAACTGTCGAAAGTGTTGAGGATCCTCACTTAATACTTTATGTATATAATTGTATCCAGCTCTTGTAATTGATCGTCAGATTGGACGTTCAACACGTTTAACATAGTCGTCATCTATGATACTCAATAATGCATTTAAAACTTTAGTAGTTGCTTCAATTGCCATCATTAACAACTTTATGGTTTCATAATACATTTCCTCCAATTCTCCGTCTTCCATTTGAGACATTATAAATCACCTAAATAAATGAATCGCATAATTAAAAACAAAAATCAATATACACCTTTTTATGTATAGCCAATACAAAATTGAGTGAGCTAACACTAAAAAATAATAATATCACCTAATTGCACATAAATAAAAGTATAATATTAAAACAAACAAGTCTTAACATTCACCAAATTCTTAAACACAATATCCAAAAAAAAAAAATCTTAACCAAAATTCCAAACATAAGATAAAAACATTAATAGTTTCAAGACACTCGAAAATATTAAACATTATACCAAATACCCATACTCATTCCATATTGTACTGTATCCATGCCAAACGCTCTTCAAATGACATTTTCACAAATGTGTCTTTCATTCCCTACTTATTAACCAATTCAAGTGCTTTGAAACGAGCATGATTATCCACATTTGGAATCTCTTTGATACAATTCAAAATGTTTTTTTTTTCTCTCTATCATGTGTTTTTTTCATTAGCCGTGTATTCCTTAAATTTCACTGGCAATTGTACTAATTGAATTCCATGTCAGCACAAACTTTTTCTAGAAGACCAGCTCGAGTGGTGGTCTCAGTTGGGCGTATCCATATGTTTGATACTTTGTTCTAGCTTTCTTTCCTGGAAGAAGCTTTTCAATAGGGGCCTCTAAATTTGTATCTAGGAAATGTAGTGAAGTATAATCGTTAAGTGACAGAGTTTGGTATGAGTTTTCGCAAACCTCATTGTTATCATCGAACATGTTTTCATTTTCTTTCAATCCATATGTTTTAGCATCGGTACCATCGCCCAATCCAAGTGCATTTTTCCCCAACAGCTGTTCCAATTGCCAAAATAATTTACAAATCCTCGTAATCTTCAAATGATCCATTGCGAAGATTTTTCATGTTTGGGTGGGACTGTTAAAAATAAGAACTATGAAGGTGTAATTTATCAATATAAAATAAAATAAAACATAAATAAAATATCACCTTAAAGTAATCTTTCCATATTTCATTATCAGCCGTGAACTTCTTTGAGACAGCGTCCCATCCAAATCCAGAACTATAGCGCAAAAGGTCAGTAAAAGTTTGATATTGGGTTCTTAAACCATTTCATTTGGGTTCTGATAGTGTTTATAGGTTTTTGGCACCCTAGCTTTTCATTGAGAATTGGAAGTATCTTGGTTCTACTGTCTGCTTGCTTATCGCACCACTAGCATCACACCACCATGTTTGATGCCTCAACAAGTAATCCTAACAACATCTTGCCCTCTTGCAAGGTCGACTGGTTATATTGCCCCTTTCCTTGTTTTGAATCTCCCATTTATGATGCTACTAGATAACAAATTTCAAAGATTTTAACATAAATCATAAAGTAGGTAATTCATATTATCACAAAGTAGATAATACCATCTATATAAAATAGTATGACAACTACCAATTTATAAACATTAAATTGTTAATAAACAATATCAACTTATACAATAAAAATATAGTTAATTTATGTTGTTTCCATTATAAACAATAGGCCTACTAAATCTCAGCTAAAGTTTATAAACAGTAATTTATCAACAATACACTACTAATATCAATGTTATAATTATTGTTTATGTTCTTTCATTATGAAATATATCAGCTAAAATTGTAAAGTTGTAACTCTGAGTTACACTACAACACATCCACACCTACCTCACTCAACACACTAAAAAGACACACTGTCCATTTTCCATTGGTAAAGTCACATTGACTCTGTAAAGGTTCATCACTACTGTAAAGTGACATTGGACATTGACATTGTCAGAAGAGAGAGCTAGGCTTTGTGTGTTTGTGGAGACCCCACAAGTAATCCCATGCGAGCTCACCCAAAACATCCATCCATTTGTCACCAAACAAGTAATCCATTTCTATATTTTTCACCAAACATCCATCCATTTTTCACCAAACAAGTAATCCATTTTTCCCATTTTTCTATATTTCTATATTTCCCATTTCTATACTCTTCTTATTTTTTCATTTGGCAGACAAGAGAGACAAGAGGGAAGAGCAGAAGGTGGGCGAGAGCAGAGGGAGAACATCAGGGGAGCAGAGGGACTTATGAGAGAGCAGGGAGAATTAGGGAGGGCAGAAGAGAGATCAGGGAGGGCGAGAGAGAGCAGGGAGGGTGGGAGAGAGCAGGGAGGGTGGGAGAGATCAGGGAGAGCAGGGAGATATCAGGGAGGGCGGGATAGATCAGGGAGGGCAGAGGAGAGCAAGGAGGGATCAGGCGAGGGGAGAAGAGCAGAGGGACTTATGAGAGCAGGGAGATATCAGGGAGGGCGAGAGCAGGGAGACGAGAACAGCAAGAGAATAGGGAGACGAGAACAGGTAGACGATGAGACGAGCAGGGTGACGAGAGCAAGAAACCTCATCATCTCTGTATGTCGACAAGAGAAGGAAACCTCATCATCTCTGTATCCTATCTCATCATCTCTGTATAGATTTGTGATTCTCTGTAACTCATTCATCTCTATATAGATTTGTGATTCTCTGTAAACTCATCATCCTATATAGATTTGTGATTGTATCTCATCATCTTGCTATTCAATGGAAGAAATCCAAAAACCCTAGTTCCTTGTTTGTTTGTTTGTGTTCAAAAGCGTGAAAAAAATCCAAAAACCCAAAATAAAAAAAAAAATATGGCAACACGACAAAGCAAAACTTTTTTGTTTTGAATAACATGACAAAAAACAAATAAAAAAAAGAAGAAAAGGTTGGAAAACATACCTAGAGATAAAGAACTTGGAGTTTGGAAGGAGACACAGTGTTGGTGGGAGAGAGGGAGGAGAGAAATTGAAATCGAGGGTAAGAGGTTGGATTTGGAAAGGGCTTTTGATATTTATATTTTTCACACATAATCCTTCAAAGTCCATCAAGTCAAAAATCCATTAAAATCCATAACTTGTTTGAATACCCTCTAGATTTCATTGTATTGTTTAAAATCCATGATTGAATACCCCATGATTTTAATGGATTATAAAACAATCATTAAAATCTATATTTGAATACCCCTAGATTTCATTGTATTGCTTTAAATCCTTAATTGAATACCCCTATAATTTTAATGGACTTTAAAATTTTCAGAAACTCTATTAAATCCATTAAAATCAATGGGGTATTCAATCATGGATTTTAAACAATACAATGAAATCTAGGGTATTCAAACATGTAGTGGATTTTAATGGATTGTTGAACTTGGACTTTGAAGGATTTATGTGTGAAAAATATAAATATCAAAGCCCTTCCAAAAGTCTCAGTCCTCTTACCCCCTCGGATTTCCAATTTCTCTCCTCACTCTCTCCCACCAACACTGTGTCCTTCTCTTCATCCCAAGTTCTTTTATCTCTAAGGTTACGTTTCCAACCTTTTTCCCCTCTTTTTTTATTTGTTTTTTGTCCTGTTATTCCAGAACACAAAAAAAGTTTTGCTTTGTCAGTGTTTGGCCATATATATTTTTTTTTTGGGTTTTTGGATTTTTTTCACGCTTTTGAATCACAAACAAACAAACAAGAACCTAGGGTTTTTTGGCCATTTCTTAAATTGAATAGGCCAAGATGATGAGATAACAATCACATAATCTATACAGAGATACAGTCATCACAATATCTATATAGAAGATGATGAATAAAGAGAATCACAAATCTATACAGAGATGATGAGATGAGATACAGAGATGATGAGGTTTCTTTGCTCTTGTCGACATACAGGGATGATGAGGTTTATTGCTCTCGTCTCCCTGTTCTCTTGCTATTCTCGTCTCCCTGCTCTCCCTCTGTTCTCGCCCTCCCTGATATCTCCCTACTCTCATAAGTCCCTCTGCTTTCTCCCTCCCTGATCCCTCCTTGCTCTCCCTCTGCCCTCCCTGATCTCTTCCGCCCTCCCTGATCTCTCCATGCTCTCCCTGATCTCTCCCGCCCTCCCTGCTCTCCCTGATCTCTCTCTGCTCTCCCTGATCTCTCCCGCCCTCCCTGCTCTCTCCCGCCCTCCCTGCTCTTTCTCGCCTTCCCTGATCTCTCTTCTGCCCTCCCTGATCTCTCCCTGCTCTCTCATAAGTCCCTTTGCTCCCTGATCTCTCCCTCTGCTCTCGCCCACCTTCTGCTCTCCCTCTTGTCTCTCTTGTCTGCCAAATGAAAAAATATAGAAGAGTATAGAAATGGGAAATATAGAAATATAGAAGAATGGGAAAAAT